>PVLA01012510.1:0-43867 GCA_004027455.1 Hydrochoerus hydrochaeris | reverse complement strand
TCTTGTTACTTAATTAGCTTGGAAAATGTAAGCCGACGCACCTGGATGCCCACAGGAGGGAGAGATGGAGCGGCAGCTGTGAAGCTATCATGCCGCTCCCTACATTTTTTTCCTTATCACTTATGGGAGTATGGCAGGCCCTGTGAGGATAGCGCCTGTCTTGGGTCAAGGACTCTTCATATGAACCCAACCAGGCCTTACCCGTCATGGGCCTGCAGGACAGCAAGTGGTCCTGTGCCTGTCTTAGGCGGCCGGTGGCATAACATATGTGTCCTAGTTGCCCATCTCTGGCTGCCTGTCCAGTGTCTCAGGGCAGTTGTCTCACAGGAATTTTGTAAATCCTCCTCCATGAGCTCTTCCATTTAAAGCCTCTGTATAAACTCTCATACTACTTACAGAAGGTAAAATTTCACAATTAGTTTTCACAAAGTTATCTAGAAGGTTTCCAGTAACTCCTCTGGAGTTTCCATTCTCGACTTCATATTGAGCATTACACGAAAATATATATATGTGAATTACACAAATTACAATTATCAGTACAAAACATTACAAGATCCTCGCGCCCAATTCCCACATGCAGTGTCCTTTTCCTGGAGAAGCGATTCCTTGAAGCGCTCTCCTCCACCCATGGACCTCGTCACAAGGCGTGGATGGACTAGGACGCGGCATGGATGGAAAAGGGCGCCGCACCATCCATAGGATGAGACTGAAAGGTAAAACTGTCAACATTTTTTGAATTGTAAATATGAAATGGCCAATGGAAGACAGACGGAGCAGGGGAAACAAATGTTCTGTCACCTCAAATTCCTGAGACTCTGCACTCCTCCACCCACTTGTGGTTGCCAGAGCAATTGGATGCCTCTGGACCCAGCCTGAAGTTGTCCCTTGGAGACCTCAATCTCGCCTTTCCTGGTGTCTCAGAAGCTGTGCAGGACAACACACTCCACTTCCTCTCTGGCAGTTATTTGAGTCAGTTCACGCCCCCTCCCTCCCATGAGAGCAGAACTGGCCTCTGCTGCCCTCCACGGTGCCCTGCACACAGCAGGAGCAGCCAGGGTCTGATTCTGTTGTGGGTACTTGCAAGCTGACCGGTCCCTCGCTGCCAGTCTCTAGTCGGTTGTCCTTTGCTGCATATTTAGCATATTGGTCAGTCTATGCCAGAGCAGGATGGTAGGAGCTGATTAGTGTTGGTGGGTAAGTAAGAGGTCCACAGGAAATGCATCGCAGAAAAGGTACAGAGAGTGAAATGTGTAAATGGCTTAAATTTTGACAGTCACTGGTTGTGTAGTTTCTCCTTCAAAGCAAGTGGTTTTGGTGACTTGTGTCATGTGATCCTAACACTAGCAAGTACAAAGAGAACCAGTGGCGCTGGACTCTGCTTCTGGAAAGATGCAGGAGGCTCTTGGGTGTGCTCGCTCCCTCTCTCCCTCTCTCTCATAGATACACACATGCATGTGCACACATGTGTACACACACAATGAAAAACTCTAGACGCTGTGTAGGAAAAGGACATAAAAAGACACTGCCAGGTGAAGAAGAGAGCAGACCAGCTAGGGACTTCAGGGCTGGGCAACCACAGGTGAGGGTTCTGTGGGACTTCTCACATATCCCAGACTTGGAGCTAAAGAAGCCAGCAACTTGGAAATAACAAGAGATGTACACACAAAAAAGGTGCCCCCCCCCAAAGGTGCTTTGTTGGGACAAAGGATGAGAAAGGGGCAGTCTAGTAAGACAGAGACTTCTCTAGCTAAGCAGAATGGAAAAACATGGCCCTCACCTTACTTGCAAAGACTAGCAGAGCCTGGACCTCTGCCCTTGCCCAGCTATGATGAGGCCAAGCAGGAAGCAGAATTCTCCTCCGCTCCCTGGTGTCAGTGGAGATTAGGGGAGGCTTGTACGTCTCCTCCAACCCCGTGAACAAAGGCCTGCTTCCCTTCCTGTGGGGGTGGCCAGTGAGGTGGGACATTTATCATCGCCTAGGGCTAGAGACCTTCAAGAAACAACTATGAATGTGCTTAAAGTGAGTGGGAAGTTTCTGTGCAGAAACAGAACGTCCAAGAGAAGCCAGGCAGAATTTTAGAGCACAGAAATACGATGACGACTGAAGTAAACTCAACCGACAAACCTACCAGAAGCCGAGAGTGGACAGAAGAATCAGTAGCTGTGTAGACAGAATAACAAAATTATCCTTCCCAGGTCTGACGGAAGACATAAACTTATAGATGCAACTAAATCCATAAAAGAGACACAAGACAATCTGACTCTACTATTACAGAGGAAAGGTTTCTATCTTTCATTCAAACTGGCAAAATGGATTATACCAATGGACCGTGGTATGTGTGCACTATGTAATACAGTCACTACTAAATATATACAAAGAAATACGTTTAACAACAATATAGGGAAATCAAAATGGAATTCTAAAAATGTTCAAGCAAGCCTCATGAACACAGGTAAAACCAAAGGCAAACCAGAGAACTGAAGACAAGACAGAAGCATAAGCCTCAAAGTAAATGGCAGGCTTACACCTTAACTTTTCAATAAGCTTGATGAAATGTAAATTATTAAACAAACCAATTAAAAAGGATGAATGGAGTGGGTTAAAAAGACATGATCCAATTATACACTGTCCATAGGAAACTTACATATAGTGACATCAGATGCCAACGGTTAGAGAGTAGAAAAAGACATGCCGTGCAAACATTGATAAAGAAAATAAAAGACAACATTAATCGTGTAGTAGATATCAGAGCAAAGAAAATTACTCAGACAAAATGGGATGTTACAGTGATAAAAGGATTAGTTTAAGAAGACATGGTAGGGGCCGAGTTATAGCTCAGTGGCATGGTGCCTGCCTGGCAAGAATAAGGTTCTGAGTTCAATTTCCGGTACAAAACAAACAACCTCTAAGAAGACATGTTAATTCTGAGTTCATGTGCATCAAACAACAGAGCTGCAAAATATGTGAAACAAAGAATTGAGAAGTGCGGGAGAAACAGATAAACCCCTAGGGATTAGCTGGAAGCTTTGACAGTCCTTTTTTGATAAATGACTGAATAACGACATGACTTATCAAATCCCTTCTTGAAAAACACAAGTGATCACAATTCTCTGAATATGAAACAGGGAATCTGAATAACTGTATAACAACGAAGGACACCTCACATAATTCAAAAATCCACATGAAGAGTTCTTGAGGCTGACGTGGTTCCACTGGAGAAGTCTGCAAATATGCAAAGAGGAATTAATCCCAAGTCCACACAGAAGCCTCCTGAAACACAGGAGTTAGTGCTTCCCAGTGCATTCTATGGAGCTAGTCAGACCTGACAGAATGAAAAAGAAAATTATAGATTGATATTCCTCATGAATATAGATTTAAAACAATCTTTAGCAAGATATAAGTAAATGTAATTCAGAGTTATATACATAACCAAGTAAGAGTTCATTCCAAAGATGCAAGGTTGGCTTGCTATTTCAAAATTAACTATATTAATAGACTAAAGAAGAAAAATTATATTAATTGAAAAAGCTTTTATTAATACTCAACATTCATTCAGGATTAAAAACACTCAGAGAAACAGAAGGAGTATGTACTGAGCTTGTTGAAGAGCATCTGCATAGATCTTCAGCTAGCGCCAGGCTTAGTGGGAAAAGGCTGATGTCTTCCTGCCAAAGACTAGAAGCCAGACCAGGACACCTGCCTTCGCCACTCCTGTTTAACTCAGACCTGGGAATTACAGCCAGTGAAATGAGCAAGCGAGAGAAAAGCCATCCTGATAGAGGGGAAAGAAAACTGTTTTCTATTTGCAGACTGCTTATATAGAAAATCTCAAGCCTTAGAATTAGTGATTTATGCAACTGTGATTAGTGGTATAAAACATTAAAAAATTAGTTTTTTCATCTAGTAGTAACAAAACATGGATTAAAAATTAAAAATATGTTCACAATTGTTTAGAAAAACATACTTAAGTATAATTTTAATATAGAAAAGAGTTTATAAAATTGTAAGATGATGAAAAAAAAAATCTCAATAAAAAGAAGCACACTGTATTCAGGGATTGGAAGCCCCAACAACGTAAATTCATCACCTTCCCTCAAGTTGACATACAGAAAAAAATCCCAAGAAATATTTTGTAGATGTAGATATGACTATTCTGGAATTTATATGGAAAGGCACAAGAATTAAGAGTAGTTAAGACAATTTTGAAAAAGAACACACTGGGAGGATAAGTTTGTCTATTGAACAGCTACAGGAATCAGGACTGTATGGTTGGTAAGAGGAATAAGATCAATGGAACAGAGAAGAAACGGCCCTACAGAAACAGGTTGAAATGTTTTTTGATATCAAAAAAGAGTAGGCTTAACAAATAGTGCTAAAAAATTCTTGGATACTTATATGCAATCAATTGATCAATCAATCAATGGAAGTAAATGAAACAAAACAAAATGAAAGCAGTAACAAAAATTCCTCACCTTAAACCTCACACCTTATTTGGAAATTAATTCAGGATGGACCATAGACTTAAATGTAGTATGTGAAACTTAAAAAGTTTTAGGAAAATAAAAAAAACTATAGGAAAAAATCTCTCAATTTAGGGCTAGGTAAAAGAGTTCCTAGACGCAACACCAAAAGCTTGATCTACAAAATACCGGATTTCATCTAAATTAAAAAGTCTTACTCTGCAAGGGCTCTTATTAATACTACAGAGAGGGAGCAAGTATTTGCAAGCTACATCTCCAGCAAAGGACTAGAATGTACAATAAATAAAGAAGGTTCAAATTTGTTAACTGAAAACCAAGTGATCTGGGATGGGAGTGGAGCTCAGTGGTAGTGTGTGCTTAGCACACTCGAGGCCCTGGATTTGACCCCAGCAGTACAAACACAAACCAAACCACTACGAAACAATCCAATAAGAAAAAGGGCAAAAACCAAGAAGAGATATTTTACTAAGGAGTATATACAGATGTGTAAGGAAACACTCAGACTCTACATCATCAACCATAGGGAAAATCTCAAGTAAAACCGTGATTAGGCATTACATGTTTATTAGCATGGCCAAAGAAAGAACAGTAACAGCATCAAATGCTAGTGAGGGTATAAAGAAGCTGGAACATTGACGTATTGCTTATGAAATGCAAAATGGTACAGTCATTCTGAAAAATGGTTCAGCAATCCTTAAACAATCTATGACCACAAAATAATCCGCCACTGGTCTCATCCCAGAGAAATGAAAGCTTTTATGTCTGCACCAAACACCATACTAATATTCACAGAAGCTTTACTCCTAGCAGTCAAATGCTGAAACAGCATGGATGTCTTTTCAGTGAGTAAATGGTTAACTATGGTACACAGGCACTGTGGAATATTCCTGGTGAACAGAAAGGAAAAACTACTAATATACCCAACCCCTTGGATGAATCTTCAGAGAGATGTGCTTGGTGAAAAGGTCATGCCCCAAAGATACACACTGTGAAATTCCGCTTATCCTGCCCCTCAAAATGATGAGATTAGAGAAATGGGCGGCAGGTAAAGGGCTGGTCGCAGTGTAAAGGAGGGTTCGGTGGCCAGAAGGAGGCCCAGGCAGCTATTGAAAGGCAATGGCACGGGTCCTCGTGGGGATGAATGTGCTCCACAACCGGTACTGCTATACTATGGTTGCGATATCCCCTTACTCTCTTCGAAATGTTATCACTGGGTGCACGGTGCATTTCATACAGTTGCATGAAAATCTACGACCATCTCAAAATGAAATGTTTAACCTAATTTAAGAGGTACATACGTATTACATGGTTCTACTTACGTGAAGCTCAAAGGCAAGCATCCATGGGAGATGGGAGTGACAGCAGTGAGTGCCCCGAGGTGGGCAGGCCCTTCTGAGGCAATGGACAATGGAATTGCTCTGGATCTTGCTCTGAGAATGAGCACAGTGTATACAGGACATTAATTGAACAGCTGACCTAAAACTAGTATACCCTGTTTCTGTTAAGTTAGATCTCCTGTAGTAAATCTGAGAATTACTTTAATAGTTCCTCAGTTGTTTGTCTCCACTGTTAGGTCTCAGAAATGCACAGAGGTGTATGATCTTCCTGCTAATATTTATAATATTAACCACGATATTTGTAATTCTGCTAAATGTTGGTGATACTTACTTCCCTCCCCTCCTCTCAGGATAAGGAGCATACATGGATTTAAAAGATTTATAAACAGTAAAACATGCAGAATGTAAACCATCTTGATATTTGAGTAAAAACAAAGCCACACATCTGAGCACACCTGCCACTCATGTGTGCTTGGATAATCTTACAAGAAGGCAAGTATGCAGTTGAAAGGAAAATGGCCTGGCGAGTCAATGCTCTGCGGCAGGGTGGGTGGAGTGGAACTGACCTTGAATTCTCTTCCATCTTGAATCCACCAGCCTGCAGGGTTCCCTTGGGACTCAGGGACACACATCAGCTCCCCATGTCCTGAGTGGTCATCTCTCCCGGAGTTGGGCAGATGTAAACCTGTTCTCCCCAAAGTGCTGAGTGAGTCACTATCCCAAAAGGAAAGAATTGAAACAAGATGAAATCAGTTATCAGGAAAAACAACCTATGGTCAGCAGCTGGGGGCCAGCAGGGTGGAGAAGTCACACTTGGCCTCACAGCCCCACCATGTTGCACCCAGGGAGCAGAGGCTGCAAATGCCCTGGGATCAGGGCACCCCAAGGTCTTCTCCCCAGGTGCTGCGTTTTCATTTGTTACACGGTGCTTGAACCTAGGTACTTCATCTTCTGGACCCTATGACAATGAGGACCACTTTTCTGAAGCCCGAATGAAGAGTTCTTTGCTTTGCTCTGATTCTCCCTAAAACAGGAAGCCCTGCAGCCTGGCCATCAATATCAGCATTACCGGGGAGCCCCCCCACCTCCACCGCAGGAGGCTCTGCTTGAACCTCCCCCTCCGCAATCTCTCATTCAACAGTGGTCAATTTAAATAAAAGACCTAACACAAAAATCAGGCAAATATGTTTAATTGTTTAAAATAACTGATGGCAAAATAAAATATTTACATCACATCATACTGTGTAAACATGTAAGGTCTCTGTACAAAGAAATATACATGCAAAATCATGTAAAAATTTTAACTGAAATAATAAAAGAAATAATACACAAATAAAAGTCATGAGGTTACGGATACACATCCAGTTCTGAATCCAATTTCTTTTAAAAAGTTTCTGTACAATTTTACAAGAAGAAACAAAAACCCAACAAAAGAATAAATAAAATACATTGGAAGCTGCAAAGCTTAACTATGCCAGTTTATGGCTCAAAACCCAGATGCGGGCTGGCTTGGGAAGAGGCTGGTCTCTTTTTTAGTGTATTTCACACAATAAAGATAAAAAGACATCCAGAAAAATTCAAGCGAGCCTGAAGCCCAGCCTCTTTTGCTCAAAGGCCTCCCCGCACCAGTGCTAACTCTGCCACAGTGACCCGGGCACTGGGTACCAGCCTCGGGGCGGCCAGTGCTTAATTGGCTTTAATTTCTTACCAAAAGCTCAAAACCCAGCCAATTTTTATACAGAAAGTTGAATGTCAAAAAGTTTAAAAAGTAGTAAATGTCTGGACTGATTTTGGGAGAAAAAATAATACTTTGGCATTCTGAATAATAGCATAATAAATTTTAAAACATTACCCTATTATCCAGTTTTATATTCAGAGTATGAAATCACTTTTTACAGTCCTCAAAACTGACACATTTCACGAAGAGTTAAGACTCCTTGCACCGACGGCAAAGGGCTACGACAACCTCCCCCCGACACACACACAAAACCATAAAGCTCACTGTACGAAGTATGTGCTTTTTCTATATATTTATTACAGGTACAACAGAGGTCTTCATAAATAGTTGCATAAAATGTTAAAGCCACAACATTGCACATGATATGAAATAAAACCAAAAAAACCCCCCAATGAGTGCATTTACAGTATTTTCATCTGACTGTATTCCGCTCAACAATCTGAGTGAAGGCTCGGGGCAGGGCTGGGGCGGCAGGTGGGAGGGGAGGGTGGGTAGGGGTGACAGACCGAAGGCAGGAACAGTCTTATATACAAGTAAGGCCTACATTTCATCAGAGCAAAACGATTCATCCTGTTTTAGGCAAAGGTTTGAGGTTGAACGCGCGTTACAGAAGCCAAGTCTGCTGCCCTGGGAGACGCGCGCAGACGCGGCGGCTGGAAAAGTTTAGTGCCAGGTGGACCTGGGGTGCTCGCCGAGGCTGCGGGAGTGGGCGTCCACTGGGTGAGTCTTCCCCAGAGATGCACAGTATCTTTGTTTTGTTCATTAACACCAGTGGTTGAACATAGGCATTTTGTTTCCTTGAATAAATCTTGAAAATGTTAAATTTGAAAAATTCTATCCACGTTCATTTAAAAAAGTATCTTTTTATGTTTTATTTTTTTGCAGAAACCTGAATAAAATACTGTGATACAGCAACGCGATCTCTGCCCCGGCAGAGCGTAACGAAGGTCCTCCACCCCAGTGCAGCGCAGTAACGAAGGTCCTCCACCCCAGCGCAGCTTGCAGCTCCGAGCCCAGGCGCTGCGAAGCACAGCTCGCTTGGAACGCAACTTCACACGATGAACGGATCGGCAGCGGGTCAGTTAGGTTTGCTTTCTTTTCCTCTTCAAAATTCAGTTTAACAGCTGATTGGCAGGTGAAAGAGAATGAGACAGAACTTCAAGACAGGTCAAACTCTAGGCAGAAGCCTGCTCTGTAAGAAGTTTTTAATGCTACGAATAGGTCGAACATCATTCTGGTGTTTGCGCCGCTCAATGAAGGAGGTCAGTCTGGACGTGTCGAGGACGCCCGTGCCCTTGCTGTTGCCCGCCTGCAGCCACTGCTCCTGGAGGGCCAGGGCAGCCGAGGGGCGCCTGGCGGGATCCTCCTGCAGAAGGAAGCACACGAACTCCTTGGCCTTCTGGCTCACTCCTTTAAAGTAGTCCTCTGGGAAGCTAAAGTCTAGTCGGCAAATGTTCAGGCAGGTCTCTTCCACGCTGTCGTCCAGGAAGGGGGACACGCCGCTGAGAAGCACGTATGTGAGCACTCCAACACTCCACGTGTCCGAGGTCAGGGAGACAGGGTTCCCGAGGATGATTTCGGGGGCTGCAAACTCGGGGTTCCCCAGCAGCTGGTGGATGTAGTAGGTCGTGTTCAGTTGGACAGCATCTCCAAAGTCAGTCAGCTTGATTGTTGGCTTGGCTGAACTCTGATCCACCAAGATATTCTCAGGCTGGAACACAGGGCAAGACAGCTGTCATCTCCCACACCCCCGGCCTGAAGCCAACCCCGATGGCTGTCAGAAACCTTGCCGAGGGCAAAGGCATCTGGCAGCTCTGTCTAGAATTCTCAGGGTTGAGCAGGAAGTGGGGTGCTCAGTTTTTCCAGCACTGTGAGTCCCACTCTCTTCCCCTTCTACACTACAGTGACCTCAGTCCCATACCACGCCAGCAAAACCCACAGAAACTTTCCGAAACTCTCGTGAAGTGTTGGAAGATTGATGTTTACCTAGCATTCAACTGACTGTGTATATCATTGAACACAACCCTTGGAAACAGTCAGGACTTAAGTGTTCAATTCCCCTCTGTCCTCCCTCCTTTTCCCCCAGGCCCCCCGCAGCACATGTGGGAGTCAGGCACGGTGAGTCCTGCCCGGTCCAGCCCTGGGTCTGCCAACCTTTAGGTCCAGGTGTGCTATCCTGCAGTTGTGAAGGTATCGGACAGCTTCCAGAACCTCCCCCAGGTGCGCTCTGATCTTCCCTTCAGTGAGGCTTCCCCATCGTACCACGCAGTCCAGGAGGCGACCCTGGTCAGCCCTAAAGAGGCACAGATATGAGGGCGTCATTATGGCATGCTTCCCCTTACTGACTTCTTCAGGCTACAAGAAAGGAACACATGGACCACCACGAAGATTTCACTGGTATTTCTGGACTGCAAGACCATTAACAGCCATCACTAGACAACAAGGGCCATTCTTTTGAGTTTCACTGTGAAGATGCAAGTGGTGAACAAGACACCCGTTTGAGGGAACAAGGTGGTGGAGATATACCATCAGGGATTCACCTGACCTTGTCCTGGGAGGAAGGAAATTATCTCACTTCACCTTGAGCCTTGGTTTCCTCTTCTGCAAACTGGTCATGTGAAGACTGGATGATAACATATAGTAAAGAGCCACACAATAGAGCAGTGTTTAAAATCTTCCTGTATGGCACTAACTCCCCCATTCCTTTCTTTCTCTTTCCCAGTACTGGGATTGAGCCCAGGGCCCCAGGCCCAGCAGGGGAGCTCTCTACACTAAGTAAGTGTTGTCCCTCTTTCTTTTGACACAAGCTCTCACTACATTGCTAAGACTGGTCTGAAACTCTGATCCTCTTGCTTCAGTCTCTTGAGTAGCTGCGCTACAGGCATGATCCACTATACCTGGCTTGGACTCATTTCTAGTATTAAAAAAACCACACAGTGTACTAGAACTAAAAACTTAGAATTCACTTAATTCTCACTTCTCTGAGCAGTGCACCTCACTGTTCCCTTACAGAGGAGGAGAAAGTCCAGGCAGAGAAGGTGCAGACTTCCCGAGGCCCCACACTGCTAAGGAGAGGAGCTGGCGCTGGACAGATCCTCTCGGAACACTGGCCTATGCTGCCCTTTGTTTGCAAGACGAATTTATAGGAAGACTGGCCACCTGTCTGTCTAGTAAGTAGGAGTAATCAGTGCATTAGTTAGTTGTAATGAAAATAAACTCTGTATGGTGAGGTCGAACTGCAACTTTCTAGTAAAAAGGTCTAACAGTCATCAGCACTGAAACTTCAGTCTAGAAACTGAGGCCCTGGAGATTTCTGCCAAAGGCTCGCGTGACAGTTCTTGTTCACTGTTGTGAGCTCCCTCCAAAAAGGAGCCCCAGGCCTGGAGCTCAAAGGCTGGGTCACCAGCCTGGTTGCCAGCTCTTTCACGTTACTGTGTCTGAGCCCCACATCCCTGTGTAGAAGTTGGATTTTGAAGGCACCAAGGTTGAGAAATGAGCCCGTGAAAGGTGGAGCGGGGGCTACTGGCTCGTCTTCCACATGCGCTGCCCCTGGGACAGCTACTCCCTTCTGTTGTGTGACACCCTATTTGGCAGACGGGCTGGAAAGCTGGCCCCTGGGTGCTACAGAAGTTTCAGCTGCAGCACCGTGGGTGGGTGGGTCCTCCCGAGGCCCCCACTGTCATCCAGTGACCAGCATTACCTGCAGAGGGTGACAAGTTTGGACCTGGGGCTGCCTGGGCCCTTTGCAACCTCGCCCTGTGAAGGGTGGGTGCATTTTCAATTTTGCGCAGAAAAACAATACAAGAAACCACCCAGGAGCAGGGCCATGAAGGCATCCCTGCAGGGGGGTCTTGTCATGAGCCCTGCTGCCTCAGCACATCTGTTCCCGTGTGACACCGTGTGACACTGTGGCAGTTGGTCGTCCTGCCCATCCTATTCTCCTACCCAAAATGTGTGAAATGATTCCCTCCAAAAAGGAGGAGTAGGGACTTAAGATGTTTTGCAGAGACTAGAAAACTGCGGGGCAGGGTTTCTCAGTCTGCCTGCTGACATCTGGGCAGGGTGACTGCACCCTGGCTGGGAGACTGTCCTGTGCCTTACAGGGGGGAAGCTGCCCCTGGGCCTCTGCCCACTGGATGCCCCCAGCACCTGTGATAGCCAGGTCTCCAGACACCTTGTCACCTCTGGGAGGAAAATGCCTGCAGGAAAGCATTTCTCCAGGGTCTCAGCCTTCACACACGGTTTCTCCACCCAGCTGCCTTGTTTTCTGGGGTCCACAGAGGCTGGTTTCTTGGAGCAGGTGTGCTCACCCTCCCCCCATAATCGGCTTCCTGGGAGGCAGCCCTGAGAGGCAGGATGAGCTCTGGGTTGAGCTGACACCAGCAAGGTTTGGTCCATCCATCACAGGTTGCAGCAGGTGTCCTCCAAGCCCCAAGCACACACGGTCCTCAGCGGGTGCTGGCTGTCACCTTTTGCGAGCTCTGGGGCCAGGCTGGCTGTCAGGCTGGCAATGGAGCTGCGGGGCTGGGATAGCACAGCATGAAGACATCTTCTCCATGACCAGAGGCGCTAAAACCTAGTCTTGGAGTCAACTCGATGTTTAGATTTTTTGTGAATTCTAAAAACCCAGTTTCTAGCCTTCTTAGAGAACAAAAAGAAAAGACAAGGACAGCACAGAAGGAAGCCAGGTGAGGACGCACATTTCCAAAACGAGGACATAACTGGTGGGGGTCTCGAAGGTGTCGAGGAGGCCAACGAGGAGTGGGTGTTGGAGGTTCTGCAGGATGCCGAGCTCGTGGGTGACCTGGTCACGCTTCATCAGTTTCTTGTTCACAAACTTGGTGGCCACTGCTCGCTTGGTTCCTTTCTGATCGCATTTCTTAACAACAGCAAATCTGCCCCTATAGGATGTTGAGATCACTGTCAGGACTCAGATGTGACAAGAGGAAAGACGCTGTTCCCTCAGAGCCAGACAGGAGCCAGAGCACTGTCTGTGCCCTTGACCGCACCACTGTGCCTGAACCATTTGGGTTAGATGGTCTGGGACCTCAGGTTAGAGCCTACTGTCACAGGGCAGGGCATCAGCAGTGACCCTGCGGCGGGCAGGGTGGCATAGGACGAGGGAGTGGAAGGGGCCGCTGTGAGACTCCTTCCTCCTGCTCCCACCCCTCCAACAGCCAGGGCCATAGGAGGTGTGGCTGTGGTCCTGCTGCTCCCACACCTGCCTTTCTGGAGTAGTTCCTCTACCACCTGCAGAAGCCTCGTGAGCATCTGTGCAGGTGGCCTCATGGGCCCAGGTATTTGAGGGAGGCATGGATGGTGGAGCTGGGAGAATGACAGTGTCTGCCCAGCCGACCCACAGCACTGAGTGGGAGCACACTGCAAATGGTAAGAGGCAAGTGGGGTGCGCTTTGTTACATGGCCACACAGAACTGCCAGACCTGACTGGAGCCGTGAGGCCCAGGTACGGGTGACTGGAACATGGGCATGTGTCTGGGAAGCTCTTCCAGAGGGATGAGTGAGCAGGGCTTGGGCTCCCTCTCCGGCAGGCAGCTCCTGGATGTCTGGCACCAGTGAGCCGCCTGGCCCTGGATGCCCCCACTCCTCTATGTTGAGACCTCTTAGTTTGGTCAGGAAAATGCCAACACTATCGGTGGTGTAATTCCTTTAGATTTCCACGTGCAAGGTCCCACAGGCTGCCGCTCTCCAGCATGCTTTCTCTCATGGGAGCAGCACTGAGGGGCTTGCTTAGGAAACCTCCAGGGCACAGTCAGCCTTTCCCTTGCAGGATTCTACCAGAGAACAAAGTAGTGAGTGGCTCTTCTGAAGTTACCAGGGCAGCGCCCAGCCTAGCTATCCTGACTTGTAGGTGGGCAGGAAGCCGGTTCATTTCAGCAAGGGTCGCCCGTGCCTATGGCAGCAGGGTCTTGTTCTCTCTGGAACCTGAGCTGGAAACAGCTTTTTTACTGCCCAGTGCTCACTCTCTCACGGCTACCCCATGGCAGGCCACCCTTCCCACCGGAGCCAGGCGCTCCCGCTGTTGTGAGGGGCCCTGTGTGTGCAGGGTGCATTGGGAGGGGCTCCAGGGTTTGCCTCCTACCTGCCCAGCTCAGCCACTTCGCTGTAGAAGGCATCGAAGTTGTCCTTCCAGGCCACCACGATCCCGTCACTTCCTGGACCTGCAAGGAGAGCAGCAACTCCCCTGAGTGGCCCCACAACAGCTGCCAGAGGCCCCTGGGCATGAGAGGGGGCCAGTGGGGCAAGGACACATTCAGTGACGCACGCATGGGACAGGAGGTGAAGCAGCTCATAAATGACTTACAGAGCCAGGCTGACTCATTGTCTCACACTGAAAAAAATGTTTTGGATATACTGGATTAAATTAAAGGTGAGTAAAATCAATCCTACTTCTGTTTTTAAAAACCAACTTGATAGAAAATGTGAAACTGCTCTGAGGTTCCACTGGGTCTCTGGAGGACACATGGCAGAATGGCCCTTCCGCTCACCAGGCTTGGTGGCCTCCAAAGGATGTCTCTGTCACAGGCAAGACAACCAAGTGCAGTATCTTTATTTCCCGCTCACAGATTTTATAGGTTCACAAATCAAAGAGACTGCGAGTGCAGCTCAGATTTTACTGCAGGAGTGCAGCCTTGTCAGTCACGAGCATGGCAGCACAATGTCCAGAGGAAAAGGAGGCGTTCTCGAGATCCTCTTCCCCAAGAACGGTCACTAAGCCACCAGCAGCCCCGGAAGCGCAGCTTCTGTCCACAGTGGCTCCCAGGAGTCTCGGCAGCAGTGGACCCTGCCTCTGCTAGCGAGGTCGCCTCTCTCCACCAGGCTCTTCCAGTCCTCTTGCCAGTTGCACATGCATAGCACCTGCTCATGCTTCTCTGCAGCATCACACTTCCAGCCTGGTCTCCCAATGCGCCCCGGCTGCTCCCCGCAAGGACTTCTGGCAGGGCCACTCCAGGTCCCACAGGCTGCCGCTCTCCAGCATGCTTTCTCTCATGGGAGCAGCACTGAGGCGCTTGCTTAGGAAGAGAGCTACTGCACTTAGGCAATTTTGGAAAACTGGGACACTCCTGTCCTGAGCTGGTGTCACTGTGCTCAGCATGGGCTTCCCAAGCAGAAAGTGGCTGGGGCTTGGGTGGCAGCCAGGGCCAGAGGGACCTCAGGACCTCAATGGACACTCGCAGGGCAGTAATGGCCTCTGCAGACAGAACAGGAGCCACCATTGGAAACTAATGTCCCAGAGACCCCTGCCTGCAAATGACATGGCTCCCCAAAGAGGACAACTGGAGATGGGACAGCCATGGTGGAATGGCCTGCGTGACATTCTCTTGAAGACCTCAAGGGGCCACAGATGGGTTTCGTGACAGAAACACTCACACACCCATTATGTCCCCGCTCACATCTCCATGGGGTGAAGCCTTGGAGTCAAGTCTCTCCTCTCTCAGGAGTGATTTACTAAAAAGTAAACAACTAATAACTCCTAGGGGATCTTTTAAAATTTAGAGAATCAGTGAACCCTTATTCTTGAAGTCAAGACTTTGTTCCTTTTCATGGCATAACCCAAAAACCAGAGCTTGTCCTTTCTCTAATTTAATTAATGAAGTTAAATATATGGGTTAGGATACATGGGACACAGTTCTAAACAAAACCTGCTTACTGTCACACACACAGGGTACTCTAGAGCTTATTTCATTTTTGTTTTTTTGGGACAGAGTATCACTTTGTAGTTCATGCTGGCCTCGAATTCACAGGGATCCATCTGCCTCAGCCTCCCAAGTGCTAGGGTTACAGCTATGTTCCCAGTTTTCTGTCATCTTAGAGTTGGGGTTTTTATTTGCTGCTGTTTGGAGCTTCTCACACCTGGAGTAGTGGAAGGATGTAGGAGCCCTGCTGCTGTTTTGCAGCTTCCAAAGAGGGCGATCAGAAGCCAGCCGAGCCCTGCTGTCTTCTGGAATCTGAACAGGAAACTCCAAGTTCAACAAGGCCTAGACCAGCTTCCACCTTGCTCAGCTTACAGTGGAGAGGAGAGGGCCACAGGGGAGGCTCCACAGGGCGTCCTGCTGTTGATGCCCAGGCGGCCCTGAGCCGGCGGGCAGGGGAAGTGTGGGGCGGACACACCTTTCTTTCCCATGCTTTCCTCTTAGACCAGCTCCACCCCCAGCTGGAAGCTTGGTGGAAGAACGCACTTGGAGGATGGAGCATGGAGGCAGCATGTATGGTGGCTACGGTCACCCTCCTCCCACTGGGATCTCGAGTTCCCAGAGCCCTGTGCTCCTCTGCGGAGCTGGCAAGAGAGTGCCCTGTGACATCCTGATATGTACCTCTCCTGCAGGAGGCCCCATGGGCTTCCCGTTCTGCAGAAGCTTTAGGGCCTATCAGGCCTCCCAGGCTTTCGGCAGAAGGTGCTGCCTGCGCAGGTGGCTCACCTAGAACCCTCAGACTGGCTGCCGATGACGCTGACCCCATGTCATTCACAGCGATGCACGTGTAGATGCCGTCGTCTTCTGTGGTCACACCGACGATCTTCAGAGTGGCCTCCCCCAAGTCACTGCCACACACAGGAGAACGCAGGTGTCACCAAGGCTGAACATTCTGGGCACCTTCAGGCCACAGGCAGTCAGGTGCTCAGTGCTGGCAAGGAGTTTGAAGCGGCTGGCACCTCACACCCAGCTATGAAATGTGTACTTGGACTGTCCAGGTGCTGATGGGGACCAGGAAAAGGGTTGAGGCTAGGGACGCCCCTCACCTGTAGGAGATGCTGTAGTGGCCATCGCTGTTCAAGGTGTTGTGTTCAGGGCCCTTCCAGGTGACGGAGGCCTTGGGCCGGCCACAGACACGACATCTAAGAACAACGGTCTCCCCTGTCTCACATGTGACCTCACTCAATGGGATGACGAACTCCGGGGGAACTGCAAAGGAGGAGCCCCCGGTGAGCCCAGCTGCCTCTTCTCCCACACCCCAGGCTTCCCTAACTGACCAGCAACTGAGCTGCTGCCCGAGCCCAGAGTGCCAAGGAACCCCACTCCGGGGGCTCCACGGGAGCTCTGAACACTGGGGATCTGTGACCCTGAAACTGGAGGAGGAGTGGCAGAACTCACCGTCATAAATGTAGTTGGGATTGAGAAGCTGAAACGGAGAAGGGAAACAGGCGTTAACCAAAAGCATGAGCGATTTCTGAATAGGTTTCCTGCTTTAATTCCAGAGCTACAGTTACAGTTGCAGGGAGAGAAGAAATCCAGCTTGGCTCTCCAGGGCTCCTCAGAACACACCACCTTCCACTGCTGGGTCAGGCTCCTGACCCAGGGTACCCAAAGTCCCCTTGAGGACGTATTTTCCTTTCTGCCAGGCAAAACTCCCACAGGTTTCAGGCAACCTAATCAGCACTGTAAAGCTGGATGGGGCCCCTGGGGAATCAGTGTGAGCTATCGAACCTGAGTCTGCACCTAGTCACTTCCTTTCCCACCTAAGGGGGACAAAGAAGTACGAGCCACAGCCTCTCTGCACCCCACCTGTTGCTGAAAATCTCCTCTGTGCCCCTGGCCTGGCTAGCATGCTCTCCAGTAGGCCCACTGAGGAGCTCTTGATGCTTCTCACAGGGCCCTGAGGTGGATGGGGGGAGGCCGTTCCCGGCGAGGTCTGTACCCGCTCGGCCCCTGGTGACAGCTGGAAGCACCTCCTGCTCACCTTCACAGATACCTTGTTGCTGAGTCCTTCCCGAGATTTCCGATAACCATTCTCTAACTTGCCTTCCCTTTTGCCGTCTTTATCTTTTTTCTCAGATTTTTTCCTTAAACGGAGTGCTGTGTGCCAAGACGTTGACTTCCTGGGAGGAAAGGAACATGCTGTGAGTTTACCCTACCCCATGCCCATCAGGTGCTCAATGCACATGGGACGGAGTGACCCAAAACCCTTGGGCTCCGTGCAGCGACCTCCACTCCACAGCCCTTTCCCACAGCACGAGAGGGGAGGGAGAGGAAACCGAAGCCCTCCTAAATCCCACTCTAGCAATGCAAGTGTGGACGGATCTGAGCAGCTAACACTGTGTGTCAGCCTGACTAGGCCTTGCTGTGCCCTGGCACCTGGCCTGGCAGTTTGGGTGCTTCCGACTGAGGCACCCATTCTAACTGGGTGGGCTGCTGGCTCGGGTTCTCTGAAGAATCCTGCTAAAGGGCTCCAGGATGTATTCTTACGAAACCAAGTACTAGCTGGGACTTTTACCTCAGATTCCTTTTTCATCAGCTTCCTAGGATTCTAAACACCCGCAGAGCAGATTCTTGAGCGGTGCAGCACAGTGAGCGCTCTGCTACCAGGGAGAAATGGGTGAGGAGCTCCTGAGGAAGGGGGGACACTGGCTGCCGCTGGGTGTGGGTGTGGCCACACAGGAAGAGCAGTGTGACTGGGCCGTGGCTCCCTGCGTCTGATCTTCTGGAGAAGATGCTCAGTCACAAAGTCTGTGACATCCTAGTCCCGGAAACCATCTGGCTTGGCCTCCAGCACAGACAGCATTTCTTTGAGATTGGGGGAAGGAAACTGCAGAAAGCAGCACCGGTCCAGTTCTTGAGAGGCTGTTTAGTGCAGCATGGAAGGCATCACACAGCCCTTCCCTGCAGCCTGGTGAGCACTGACCTGATGTTCTGGCATACCCTTGACAGCCAGCTGGGATCCTCAAAAGCTTCTCTCTCCCCACCAGGGCCGCCATGGGCTACCCCGCGATCAGAAAAAGTCGGGTGTTTCTGAGTGCATGTTAATAAAAGAACCTGCTGCAGCGAGCTGGAGGGTGGGAGGGCGCCCTGCCTTCTGTGGGGGGCTTGTGCCTTGCTCAGCAGGGGGCTGGCTCAGACGGGACACTGGCCCAGCCTCCCATGCACACCACTCCCTGGTCCCGGCCAACCCCTGGTTGGCATCCCCATCAGCACTCACTTCAGAGTCCCGTCGGGGTTCTCCAAGAGGACTGCACTGGTGTGGCCCAGGACAAAGCCTGGAATCCAGCCCTCGGCTGCGGGGCACTGGTCAGTGGCGGCTCGGAACACCAGAAACATGTTCTGCTGGTTGCTGGCCAGAATTTGAACGACCTCTCCTTGATAGACGTTTATCTCATCCTCCTTCACTGCCGTGTAATCGTGTGTCACCAACATGGTGGAGATGTTGCTACTGCTGCTACTTTCACTCTACAGAGGGGCAGATGGAAAAAGAAAAGCAGATGGGAACTGAAATGAGATCTGACAATGTGTGCCAGGACCTGGGACCCAGAGCAAGGCTCACTCCGCCAACAGGAAGATGTTTGGAACTTGCTTGCTTTCAAATCCCTGGCTCATTTTAAATTTTTATTTTTTTAAGTTTTGAGACAGGGTCTCACCAAGTGGCTAAGTTACTTGGGCTGGGCTCAAACTCTTGCTCCTCCTGCCTCAGCCTTCCAGAGTCAGCCTTCCAGAGTGCAGGGATTACAGGCATGTGCCACGATGCCCACCTAACTTCCCTTTTATTATTATTCTCACTAGCTTAGTGCAATGTTTTCAATACCTGAAAATCAGGATTTCTCCAGGCAGCAATTAAAACCAGCTTAAAAAAAAAAAGGGACCAGGACAGGGCTGCCTCTCCGGAAGCTTGGTGTTAATTACTGCAGGCTGGTTTTCCTGTGCTCTCCTGAGAGGCAGAGTCCTTGTGTTCAAGGCACAATAGGGCCACATCTGACCCAGCCACGGCCTCATGAAGCATTAAGGTTAAAAGCTGGACAGCAGTACTCCAGCTCACTGACAGGTTAGACAACGGAGACACCCCCATTTCTTCTGACAAATGTTCATCAGGAGCAGTGTTCCAGTATTACAGGCTGCTGGCTGGCCAATTTCTACCTTTTTCACTTAATAAAAGAATGTGGAATATCTGAAAAGTCCGTCTTCGCTTTTACAAACAGTTGCACTTATCTCCTTCCCATGTCCCTTAGCAGGCAGTACTCTCACTGAGTCTGTCTGAGCCAAGTGTTCCCAGGGTGCCTTGAGAACACAGGCATGGCACCACAGTGCCACCACTAGCCCTTTGGGGAGAAACTCACATAGGAATACTACCCCTGTTTATCCTGTGGCCCCAGTGGTACCAATCTTTCTGGCCACAATGACTGATACCTAGCGGGCTCTCAGGGCTGGTTAGGTGACTCAGTCAAAGGCAAGATTGCAAAATCAATCAAAGCTGACCTCTCAGTGTGACCTACTCAGACCCACAAACCAAATGAGCTGCTGCTGAACAGAACACAAATGGCAGCTCTCTGTCCCAAGCTCTTATCTCACAAGTGACCTACGGTTCCAGGGGAGGAGGAGAAAGCTGAGACCGCTGCCAGTTCCTAAGCTACCTCTTGGGCCCCTCTCCTCTGCCCAGTTAGGATGTGGGAAATGGCATCCAGTACCCCTTTCCTGTGAGCTTGTTCTTGAAAGCTTCCATAGTGCTATGGGGTGTTCAGCTGCCCCTGCTGGCTCTGGGATGCCTGGCAGGGGACAACTCTGAACCTCACCCCGTCAGCTGTGGTCTAGTGAGCCTGCCTGGGGTGGAGGAGCCACAGGCCTCCTGCCCTCCTCTGGGACACCAACCTGGCACAGCCAGTGAACTAGCCCTGCCTCACAGGGACCAGAGCAGCCACCTACTTGCAGTTGACATTTTTTAAGTTGGGATCTGCAGTGCTGTGTGCCTCCACTAGGCAGCAGCAGCCAGCTCCTGCCCCTGCCCCGTGGGTGCCCTTTGTTTTAGCTCAAGAGGCGCCACTTATGTCAGGCTCTGGTCTCTACCACTCGCTTATACAAATTTACTCTGTAAGCATGTCCTTCAGTAGTTTTATTTCTATGGCAATACCTAACAGTTTTGATATTATGGAGCTATATGTGCTATAAAATGCCAACAAAATTTTTTTGTGGCATAGCTGCTTTGAGTAACATAACAGGCTATATCTCATAGTTTGAATATTTTGCCACAATAACTTCAGCTATTAGTATTTTCTGAACAAAATCTCCCTATGTGCTAAGCTGTGTGTTAGGCATCTCAAATCTGTCCCCCTCAGTTCACAAGCACCTTGCCAGTGGACATGGCCATTGGCTGGGAAGTGAGTGGGTCTGCGAGGGCCACCTAGCTGGAGGGACAGGTAGGAGGGAAGCCAGGCCACAGAGTAGAGTGAGGGCCAGCACAGGCACAGCCGGGTTGTTCTGCACTCACTGCACCCTGTTCTCACCAGAACCCGAAGCAGGGAAGGAGAGATGAGCTGGGGGTTAGGCATAGCGGCCTGCCTGACCAGCAGCTGCCTGAGACGGCTCCAGAGCAGCAGCCAAAGGAAAAGGGGACCTCTGCTGCTGCTTTGCCAGGGCTGACAGCTCTGATGGGTGGAGGTCAAAAGACTTCTAGTTTTAACCCAGTTACTGGACCCCTGAGGATGCTTTCAGATCCTCCCCTTGGGCCTCTGGCTGTCTTTCCAGGTCTTGGGCCATTTCTGGAAGGTACTTGGTTTTCTCTAAAACAAGGGCAGTCTCCTTTTCCAGGTTACCTACCATGCAAGAAATCAAAGGCAACTCCTAGCCTAAGGCCACTGGACCATGCAGGCCACACCTGCAGCCGGGCTTCAGCGCAGGCCAATGCCTGGGGAGCGGGGTGGTGGCACTCTGTGGCCACACAGAAGCGTCCAAGACTCGGGAGACTTTCTCTTCCTATACTTCTTGGGAAAGGGTTTAGGTCACACTGCCTCAAGGGATGTCAACTGGCTGACCTCATAACAGCCAGGGCTGTTGGGCCATGCCTGTTCCCTGGGCAGACAACAAGGGTCTGGCAAGCTGTCCTTGTAACTAGAGCTGCCTTTGGACATCTGCTGCCCACCTTAGTGCTTCCAGTGTAACAGGAGGCTCCCTTGCTCTGCCCAGCACCCACAGTGAAGAGATGGACATCCACTACTGAGGACACTTGCTCCTACTTTTGAGAGTAACACTCGGTGTAAATAAACCCATTGAGACCAGCTTAATTTCTTCCTCAATCAAATACAGTGAGCAGAATTATGTAGCGAAGGAGGAAAGGCTCAGACCAAGCTGACTCAAACAAGGGATTAACAGAAGTGCAGAAGAAAGAGACATGCAGAAGGCAGACTTGTTTATATATACACACACAGAGACACAGACCCTTTCAGGGAAATGTATTTAAAAATTTATAAAGTGATCGAACACTCATTAGAACAGTTCTGTTCACTCACGCACGCCTTCAGGAAAGTGTTACGGGCCAGGCCATCTGCCATGGAGGACACAGTTGGAGGACAGTGAAGAAGCCACAGAATGGGGAGGGGAGACCCAGCAGAGCCACCCTTCTGCTCAAGAACAAAGGTCAGTGACAGCAGTGAGCTGGAATGCCCCGTCCACAACAGGGCGCTGTGCCCCCTGCTGGACAGACACCAGTGCTGCCACACTGTGGCCTGAGGCCCTAGGCCTGCAGCCAGGAGCAGGAGTGCAAGTATCTCTTCTCCAGAGTGAAACTTGGGGTGCAGGGGAAATATTCCCACTGGGGAGATTCCTTCCCCCGCCTTGGCCAGCTTAGTTTGTTTGGAGTTGCTGTTGGAAGTTTTCTTGAGGAATGTTTTTTTTTTTTCTCATCAGATGAATAAAAAATGCTACAAAAATAAGGCATAAAAGAGCAAAACCAAGCAATGAGCAAAAAAGCTTAAAGTGTACATAGGTTTCGATTAAAACAGGAGGTAGACAGCAGGAAAAAGACCACTCCAAGCCAAAAGGAAAAAAAACCAGTGAGGAAGGCAAGGACTGAGAATCAAGTCCGAGACAACTCTGCCGGTTGGAAAACTGCAAAGACTCAGGTGCTGCACTGAGGAGGTTAATGATCTGCTGTTCTTGTTAAGGAGACGAACAAAGCGAGGAGAGGAGTGAGTTAGTAGAGACAAGAGCAGGTGCGGTCCACAGTCCTCGGAGGGTTAGGAGCGCTGCAGTCACTGGATCACTGGCACCACACAGAGGCCACAGCTGGTCTGTTATGCAGTGCCTGGATACTGAGGCGAGTGCACTGGCAGCGCTGTGGAGCTGGAGTTAGTATGCAGGAGAACCGCAGCGACACAGGAGGTTTAGAAGAGCTGGCGGGACAGAGGCGGTGGGGCGGGCGGGCGCAGGCTCCCCGGCACTCTTACCCCATTGCTCTGGGTGGACTGCACGGACTGCTCGCTGGCCGAGGAGCAGGTGCTCATGCGGTCCGTGTCCTTGCTGGGAACTACATGGCGGTGTGTCTGCCGCTGGAGGGAATCACTGTCCCCTGGGAAGGTGAAGGAGCCGGGCCGGCTGGCGGGGGAGCCAGGGATGGAGCTCCAGAAGGAGCCCCCCTTTTGAAGGGGGCTGCTGGGGGGAAAGGGCTCCTTGCCGAAAGAAGAAGGGAACGCGGCAGAGAGAGGAGAGTTCAGAGGCGAGACGGCCCCAGGCCTGGGCTTGCCCAGGGCCAGCGGGCCCAGGCTCCCCCGGGCATCCTTGGCGGTTCCTTCTTGGCTCGCACCAGAAGCATTCCCAGTTGCCTTCCTGGGGCTCTCCATCACCTTCATCTTGGGGATGGGCTCTGCTTCCTGCTTAGGACCTTCGGAGTCTCCGCTTGGGGGGAGCTTGCTGGGCTGGCCAGGGCCAGCCTCGGGGGCCAGGCTGCTGCTGCTGCGGGAAGGCTGTGAGGGGCTGGGAGCAGACATACCTGACATCTTGTCTGCCTCTGCCTGGCTGGAGGCTGCAGAGGAGACCAGCATGGGGGGGTGGTGTCTGACAGGCTGTGGAATCCGGGAAGGCCTACTCCTGCTGGAGCTGGGGCCACTGCTACAGCTGCTGGGGCCACTTCCATGGCTGCTGCTACTACCACTGGAGGCCCCGCCGCTGCTGCCGCCCCCGCCGCCGCTGGCCCCGCTGCCGCCACCCCCACTGTGGTTCCTCTGGTACTCGATGGGTGATGTCAAGGCTGTAACCAAGCAAGACATAGCAGGAGACTCAGTCAGGGCACCAAGGAAAAGCAAACCATGAGGCAAAGGAGAAAGGGGTGTCATATGATCAGGAGAATGTGCTGGGTGACCTGCTGTCAGCAGGAAGGGCAGAGCAAATGCCTTTCATGCTTTTTGCCTGTTCGCTCAAGAGCTTAGATGACCGAGGTATGCTCACGGGGCATAGGAGAAGGCAGAGCTAGGGAGGCTGAGAATGGTGAGACTCCCCATAGCAGGCAAGCAGCCTTTTTGACAGGCAGCCTGCAAGGACCCTGGGGAATGGCACACAGAGAAAGACCTGTGAAGGTCTCCTTTAAATCAGGCAGCAGCCAGGCCCAGAAACAGCTGAGGATGGTGTGACCTGCAGCCATCTACCACACAGAAGCAGCTCAGAGGCTGGCCTTGGGTGGCAGGTAGGACAAAGCAGGCAAGGGAAGGCAGAGGGCTCAACTAACTACCTGTGGGTCAGGCAGCTGTCCTAGCTCTTGACTTCTATGATTTCACCACAGTCACCTGGATAAAAATGGAGGAACTGCAGCAAACAGGACTCACGGAAACACAGACGCATTTTCAGGTGTGCAGACCTCTAGGGTACAACCATGAGCTGCAGCGCCTCCTCCTGGGATGCCCTGTGGGCCGGGGCTCTCGCAGGAGGGAGAGAGAGGGAGGCAGGGCTAATGTGCTGCTGTGTGCCAGAGCTGCCCCCAGGGACTTGTGCTCAGAGGTGGGGCTCTGGGGCGGGGAGTAATGCATCCATGAGGTCCTGGCTGGACCCACGTTCTGGATAGGTCTGGCTGGAGGAAGCCAGCCACTGGGGTGCCTCAAAGGGGGCCTCCCTTCCCCTCTCTCTGGTGCTTGCCTCCTGGCTGCTAGGAATTCAGCATCTTTCCTTTGCCAAGTAATTTCTGCAGTATTTCTGCCTTTGAGCCAACTACAGATTAAAACTTCTGAAACTTTGAGACAAAATAAACCTTTTCTTTTTTAGCTATCAGGTATTTTGTCCCAGCAGTGAAAAGGTGACTCATACACCTAGAGTTCCTGCTGTATTTGCAATCTTGGTTCTCCTATAGAGTACTGCGTGGGTGTCAGTAAACGTTAACATTATAGCCTAAACATGTGTGCAATTTGGGGCAGATTATTCTATTTTACACACAATGATAATAGTTTAGAGATTTCCAAAGCCTACGCTCTGAAGTGATGTCGGTATTGCACACTTAAGAATAACACATTTAAAGAACGCTTTCACTCCTGGCCACAGAATCTGATTTGAACTACAATGCCAATGATTATCAGCCAGTAAGCTGACAGGAACCTGAAGTGAATACTTAGCAGCCGCTTGCCATTTGGCAGGAATGCCAGGTAACTAACGGCTCTTCACTAAGTGCCTGTGAACGTACTGTGAGGTGTGTGTGTGTTTGGGTGGGGGGGTTTCCTCACAACTGACAACATTACAACAGCCTCCTGTGCTGGGGAGCAGATTCAAGACAGATGTGTGAGAGAGAGCACGGAACAGACAGGGTACTTGAGCATATCACTTCCAACACTCGAGACGTTCTTCACTAGTTAGCAAATGAAAAGCAGAGCGAAGCTGGCAGTCACAGAGATCATCACCTAGAGGGAGTGGCAGCATGAAGCCAGTGTGCCACTCTCTGTTCAGCAGCTTCTCTGTAATTGCTTGAGTCAGAGGAACTGGGAAGAATAAAAGTGTCTTGTTTTTAGTGGAAAGGGAGGTGTGGCATGCAGCACACTGCCCCTGATGTCTCCAACAACTCTGGCCAACCTGTTCCACCTGCCTTACTTTCTTGCATATTTGTCTTTCTAGGACAGGCTCTCATATATACCCTGTGAGTGATGGGGGAAAAGTACAGCTGTGAGCAAAGCTAAGGGTCTGATGGCTATTTCAAATTCAGACTCTGCAACCACTCTGTGCCTCAGCTTCCTCAAGTGTAAAACGGACACAATGACAGCACTTGCTCCACTGGTCAAGACAGTGCCTGGTGTAAGGTAATGACTAAGCTCTGCCATTATTATTAATACACAACAGAAGACACAGGAGAAACAGAATGCATACATTAGTGAGGAAGATGCACACGGAGGAACAGAGCACATGTTACCATTTAAAAAGTTGCGCTGGTTTTCTAAGATTTGGTTGATTTCATGGATCCATGTTTGCCGGACACTCGGACTGGATGAATGCAAAATGAAAGTCTCCACCACGTCACCCGTCCTTGATGTCAGGGCAAATTTACAGGGATCATTTTCCACATTTTCCTCCAGGCAGAGGCAACTCACCTTGAAAGAATTAAAGCGTTATTTGCAATAGCTAAGAGAAGCAGCCCAAACATCTGAACACTGACGTGTGGATAAACTACATGCGCTGTATAGACACAAAGTTCAGCCTTAACAGGAAGGGACATCTGACACACTGCAGCCTGTGAGTGCTGGAAACCTACACCAAGTGCAAGGAGCCAGGTACAAAGAGACAAACACTGTGCACCTGCACTGAGACAGGGTCTCTATGGCAGTCACATCTGCCAAGACAGAAAGCAGAAGGGGTGCTGTCGGGGCTGTGAAGAAAGTACAATGACGACTTAGGGCAGCCATCCTTGGGGAACCTGCATCCTGCAGCATGTGCGCCACAGAGAGTATTTGTATCACTGAAAGCTCTACAAGTTTCACCATCACTGATTTAGGGCTCAAGGGGTGCAGAGGACCAATACCTGCATCTCCCAGGAACCTTATGCTGAGCCCTGTGCTTTCACTATTCTGTCTCACCTTTGGCTGTATCACAGAGTTAGTACCATTTACAGTTATTTTCTTTGTTTTTCTCTCCCATCAGTGGGCAAACTACACAAGGGCAGAGAGTGCGTCTGTCTGTCCAGCCCTAGCCCACGCCTGGCACACGGTGCTCAGGACTTGTTTGATGAACAGGAGAAAAGAATGAGACAATGAGTGAACTCCTGCATTGGTGGAACTCCATGGCTGTGCCTCTGCATTCCAACACAAGTTTTATACAGTCCCAGGGAAACAGATGCAAAAACTCTACCCAGTGAATGGTCACACAGGTGTGTGCAACACAGCAGCTCAGGAGGGCAGGCAACAGAAAGGACAGTACAGATTGACTGTAAATGTTCTCACATATGTGAGAAGGTTCTTTCTCTCAATACGGAATAAGCCAACATCAGAAAGCACCATAAAAAGGCAGTGGTGTATCAGTAACAGCGTGTCCTGGTACAAGAAAAACTGCTAACACATTTTACCTTGATGCTGTTTTTAAACAGGAATCCTGGCATGGAAAAGCCCTTTTTTTTATCAAGTGGTTCACTGAATATGACGATCTGCTCAAAGAGGAAAACCCGCCTCTCTCTGCAGCGAGGCAGAAGTCCTGCATCTTGGTCTGTGACCAAGAATGTGTCCTGCAATAGCAGTTTACCCTGGGCGACAATTTTACCCTGAAACAAGAAAAAGGGAGCAGAGAAGGGGAGAAGACGACACTGTATTTTCAGTTATTCTACATTCTATTTTCTTTAGCTAGCCTCCCACAGAGTAACTTATTTTTCTCTTGTTCATTTATAGGACTTAATTTCTGCCTTTTATTATGATGGATTGTTCGCTCCAGATGGAACAAACATCTAAATAAAAGCCCTGCCGACCTCTGAATAAGCTCCGGCCTCAGTTAAGATTCGAGCATGAGCGTAAGCTCTGAGGGGCTCCCCCACAGGCCAGGGATAGTGGCACCGCACCTCCTGGCAGGATGTATTGTCCTCCTGAGCCCTCCAGCAATTAGCCACTGTGCTCAGGCCCGAGAGCCAAGTCCCCAGATCAGTGCTAGGGCTCCGGAAAAACAGCTGGCAGGGAAGTAAGAACTTCTGTGTTTATTGCGGGGTTGGGGTGGGGTGGTTCTGCACTCACCTCTAGGGTCCCTAATAGCACAACATTTGTTAGACTAATAAGGAACACAGAGTCCCTAAAGTCAAGCTTGCAGGGAGGACAGAGGCTAGGGTCCCTTTGGGCCCCTTTCATCCCTAGCTAGCATGGCTTTAAATGCTGGGAAAGGAACTCAGCTCAGAGGATGCTGGAGAGCCCAGGAGACACAGCACAGTCCTGCCTGCTGCTGCTTTAGCAGCTGGGCTCTGAGCAGGGTTCCAAACAAGCAATGAAATGCACCAAAAAGAGGAAGAACGCATCTGTCAGTTAAAATACAGTAAGACAAGGCAGAAACTAAGTTGAAAGGATCAGCTCTCTACACATGCAGAAAAAAAATCCGGGACCAAAGAAGGGGATGGGAGGCAGAGGAGCCCTTCCAAGCACAGCAGCTGCATTACATCGAATCCTTGCAACCGGCCCACGTTCATCATGTCGTTGCAGCGCTTCGGGACTATGCACATGACCTCCACGGCTTTCTGCAGTGGCGAGAAGGTGGAGTGGACGTTCAAGTTTCCTGTGGCACGATCCAAGCGCCTGCACCCACCATGCCTCCACATTCAGTTCCCCTCCTTCTGGCTCAGTACAGGGCAGCCCTTTTTCCCTACCACGGGTGAAACTGTGCCCTCTGCTGGGACCCCCTCCCAGGGCCACACCCAGCCTGGGGGAAACTCTGGGACTTGGGGGTGATTGGGAGTGTGGGGGATGCAGCCAGGATGCTCGGTACCTCTAACTCTGACGTGTCCAGGCTGGCTTTCTTGGAGTACTTCAGGAAGTCCTGTAAGAAGTGGAGAAGAGTGTGAGGGTGACAGCGGTGGCCTTTGTGATCAGGCCCTGGGCTTAGGGCTGCAGTTCTACTTTCCCATCTCACTCAGAGACAAAACGATGACATTCTGCTGGCCAAGGCAGGCCAGATCTAAGGGTTTCTGCTTTGCTCCAAGCGAGCCCTTGTCCTTTTCATGCCCAGATCCATGATTTCTGTGTTGTTGCCGTTGGTTGCAGGGAATAACTTGATTCAGGGCTACTGCTGAGCCAACTGACCCCAGTAAGGTAACAGGGCTAAGAAAAAACTTGTAAGCATGGGGCAGGGAAAGAAGTTCACTTTCACTGATATCTTGGTTCTGAGTTTCAGGCAACTGAAACCTTGAGACAACAGTATGAGGTGTCTTACCAAAAAAAAAAAAAAAATGATCCTGCCCCCTGCTAAGGCTGTCCTCCCCCACGGAGCCTGCCCTTTCACTACACACACACCCCTGACCCCCACTGTCCCGTGCCTCACCTTCAGCAGCAGCTGGTATTTCATAATTCTCTGCACGGGTTTGATCAAAAGATCTGTGAGCTGCAACCTGTGGCCAAGGCGCTGCTTTAAGTCCTGTCGGAAAGAGAAAGAACTATCTTAGGTGTCTGTCGCTCTGAGGAAACTGCTTTTAGTTCTTCTGAGGGTTAGGAAGGCTGCCTATAGCACTGCTGACAGAATATCAGAAAATCCAGTCACTCTGCATTAAACCCAACTAAAGCTTTGCTATATCTTGGATTTTGAAGTTTCACACTTAACACCTTTTTGAGCTGTTTTCCAAGTAAGCCTTTCATAGTAGTTTAAATGCCTTACAACTGCTTTATTCACACAAACACATGTTATACTTGAATTTTTAGGCAATTATTTTGAAATCATAAATTAAATTTTCAGGAATTATTTTGAAATTATAAGCCTTAAGTTGATACTGGTAAAGACTTCTTTATAATGACAACTCCATCTTCTGAATGGCAGAGGGTACAGCCATACACTGAATTCATACTTGTTCTCTGATTTCTAAGAAATAAGATATATGTATATATAATAAATTCTAAGATAATGATAATTCTGTCACCCAAGCTGAGTTATTGAGGGTTACTTGGTCTCCTGGGATACCAATGACACTTTAATGTTTAGAAACTGAAATACAACACAGATTCACAAATAGTTTCTGTTTCTGTATAGGGTCTTACCTCAAAAAAGGTGTCAATGTATTCTGAGACGATGTGCTCCGACTTTGGTTTATTTTGACAATAAACTATGTACATGTGCAGCCTTCTCTCCTAGGAATGAAGAAGGCAAACAGCTGGGTTTAAACAGTAACAGTGGAGTTCAACAGGACACAAGAGCTCACGCACGTTTCTGAAAATTCATGAAGGACTCATCCCTTGGAACAAGCTGCAGCTCTGAGGCAGAAGGGCATCTTCCAGATGCACAGCTGACTGAGGCTGGTGATCTTTCAGTTTCCAGTGCTGGTGAATACGGTCGGTGGCAAAAGCATACACTTAATACTAAGCAAAGCATCACTCATGCCCCTCCACAGCCCACCAGCATCCCGGCAGGCCTGGCTGTGCCTAGAAGTAAGAAAAGGCGCTTCAATCTCAAACCCGAGAGGCAGTAATTCTCAAAGTGTGGTATGCAGATGCCTGGCGCTGAGAACTGTCCGTGGTTTCTTTCAGTCAAAGCTGTTTTCAAAGCAGCGCTGGATTTGCCTCTTCACGGCACTGATGCATGTGATAATGAGCGAAGCCCACAGCGGAGGAAGCCGCTGGCACCATGGCAAGCATTCCTCACTGCCACGGATTTGCAGTTAAAGACCCAGCTTCACTTCAGCGTCCCTGATGAATAAACGTCTCTCGTTTTGTTGAAATACTCTGCCACGGAGTACACCTCTTTTGAACCATCTCGTGACAGGATGGAAGTCTGCACAGCACCTCTGTTCGCGCAGTCATTGCCCTGAGAGAAAGCATCGCGCAACAGCGCCTCCAGCTGAACCAGCTGCTCTTTTTGGTCGCCAATTTTACTTGAAAGAATGATGGGCGCAGACAATAATTATTTACACTTGGGTGTCTGATAGACATTTTCTTGAACATGGATGAAACTAGTCTGTCAATTCAAGGCCAACAGCTGGCAGTGCATGTGAACAACAGAAATTGCAGCAGTCAAGCAAAACATTAGAATTTTGGGAAATGTGAACTTGACAGTACTGAGACTTTTCTGAAGAGATGGGCAGTGATGACACAAACTGAACACTTGTATTCTGGGTTACAAAATGAACCCAGACTTGCAAGATTTGCCGTGCCAGTGAATTCTCTTTCTGCGGCCCTGCAGCCAGGGGAAAGTGCCCAAGTACGCCGGAGGGCAACCCTGCGGAGTCAGTGGGCAGCAAGGGAGAGGCTCAGATTCCTTGCTGCACCCACCCTTCCGCAGTTACTGCTTAAAGCAAGCACTGGAGGTGGATGGACAAGAGAGGATTTAAGCCCCAGCTCTCTGAAACCATCTAGTTTGATTTTATTCTTAATATGTGCATTCTTGCCAACTACCATCGATCTCTCCTTGTACCTGTTGACTAAGTAAGACAGTACCAGAATGGAACATAGAGAATACTTTTGTACTTACATGTTTAACAAACAGGGAGCCTAGTTTTTCTGGATCTTCAAGGCACTTCTCTAACTCTCCTAAAAAAAAGCTGAAAAGAGAGGAAAATATCAGAATCATTTCCAATTTGATGTTCTCATTTTAGAGTTAGGTTTACATTTCTCAAACAGTCTACTTAGATACAGGCAACTGGGAAGAGTCCAAGGATACACTAACAAGTACAAACCACACAGAAAATGTTTCATCAGGACATAAAGAAAACACAGACATTCCTGTGAATTTCCCTTGAAAAAGACAAGGGAAAACGAAAGCATTTATAGATTGGCAACCTGCCCTTCTGTAGGACCATTAACATTTCTTATCTCCATTTTCTCAAGGACAGAAGCACTAGCATCTTTTGTTGATTTCTGAGTGAAAAACCAATGTTCTAAAGAAATGAGCCAGTTTTTATTTCTGAAAATTTGGCCTTCATAGCTATGAATTTCATGGTTATTTTATGATAATTTTTAGAGGCTCAAATGTAGGACAAATGTAAAATACTGAATGTTATTTACATGAGCTTTATGAAATTTTCTCAAGTATCAGAATCAACCTCCAGGCTGTAATTGTTAGCTCCTATTAAGATCGAAATTAGTTGTAATTAACCACGTAGAGTTGTGTGCCTGTGATCTCATCATTTGGGAGGATAAGGCAGGAAGAGTGCCATGAGTTTGAGGCTAACTTGGGCTATACAGTGAGTTCAAGGCCAGCCTGAACAACATAGAGACACCCTGTCTCAAAAAATAAAATAAAATTAGACATAATTGCAAAATATAGGACAACTTCATTTCTTATAGTTCTTTTTTAAGCAGTATATTCACCTTCATTATCATTTACACATGCTTATACTTCTATTTGGCATTTTATTAACCTATAAACTAGACCACAATTCATGTGAATTGTGTAGTGCTGTGGCTTCACCATCTTCCTAACTCTACAAACTCTGCAACAGGCAGAATCTGCAGATACAAGTTCTGTCTGGTCTTCTGAGGAATACATGTTGCTTACCCTTCCCTGTCACAGCCTTACAAACCAGTCATGGGAGCAGAAGACTAAATAATGGTACAAATATCCTTCTTAAGTTGCTTTCACTGTGTTTCTGGGAGGTACAGCCTACAGAGCTATGAGCTGGAGTGCTGTTTTTAAAGCTAACCAATCACTGATGATATCAAGTGAATCTGTCATTACTGGGGCTATAAAAATAAAGACCCCATTCCTGGATGCAGAGGTTTTTGCATTCCATTGGAGAGATATGGACAGAAATAACAAAACATTACTTGATCTACACCACACCAATAACTCCTTGTATCCCTCGGATATTCTGTAGCTTAAGGGTACAAACTCCTGTCTGCAGGAGAAGAGGACCATCTGACTAGCATGTCCAGGACTAATGGAGAAGCATGTGGTCTCAGCTTTAAGGGAAGGCAGGGCTTTGCAGGTAGTGACAGCATCGTCCGGCAGGGGGAGCAGTCATGTGCATACTGGCATAACAGCAGGCTGCTGCCCAGGTTACCAGCAGCCTGGGACACTGCTGACTGTAGCTGGAGCAGCCCACTGTAATGCCAGTGCCCGGCATTAAGCAATCCTCAGACGATTAAGAATTTTTAAAACTACAACCAAACATGACTCAAAGGGGAGATGTGTGGCGGCTGGTACTGAGACCAGCTTCTGGGCACCAGCCTACCAGTGGTCCTCTTCTTGGTTACAATGAGGCAGGATCAATTCTGATCTTCCCATAAAACTAAACTGAACAAATGGGAAACCTTCTCAGAGTAACTCATGTTTATTCAAAAGGTGGATGGAAGTCTAATTAGAAACACCTGAGGTTTGCACTGCACAGATGTTCTAAGTGCTCTATACTCTTACTCAGCCACTCTCCATGAAACCTCCATAAGGTGGTGGAGATGAAGAATGGAGGCACAGAGAGGGGAAGCAAATGACTCCAGGCCAGGAGTAGGCCATGACCCAAGCAGTCCACCTCCAGCCCCTCCCCATACACACCCTGACCCAGTGTCTTGAAGTACAGGTATGAAAAAGATGCAGATTCACTAAGCTATGAAGTACTACTACAAAGCTCCTTGGTATGTCAGTATGTCCTCTACACCAGCTTTCTCTGGGAGGTCACACAGGGCGGAGAACAGAATGGATCCACATGCCCTCCTTTCCCACTGCCCCCATCCTGCCCCGCCATGGCTTAGCGAGGGTGCTGCGCCTAGCACCAAGCGTGACATAGGTTCTACGTACTCTCTGTGCCAGTCATAAATCTGATGAATGTTGCCAAATACAATCTTGTCTTTTCCCTTCATGTCATCGGGAACGCCATCTTCTTTCATAAGTGCCATGTAGCCCTACATGGGATGTTTAAAAATAATATCCATGGAGTATGAGTTACCAACTAATAATCACAAAGGACACAAAAGTCTACAAATTGTTTTGCAACCCAATGTTTCATTTAAAAACAAAATCTTAACTATATAAAAATGTCTTTAATTGTTATCTGAAATACATGCTTACATTCATTGCTCTAATTCTTTCCCCTTGAACTATTTAGCATTCCTAGGTCAAATGTCATAGCTTAAATAAAAGTAATTTGTTTCACACAACAAATGTTATTAGTTAGTAAACATTAAAATTGGGCATAAATGTATGTTTTCAGCCTTTATCTCATATGAACAGAGGTCTTACCTCCTTTTGGATTATCATATAATCTATGAAATAAGAATTTAATGATTGGTTTCGCTATGGCTACACAGAGCTCAGCAACTTCTGGTCAGTGAAAATGGCAATATGTTTATCCTGTGCCAAACTGAAGAAAACAACATGGTGTTGCCAGACCAAGCTCGGAATATACACAGATTCAGGACGGGGCCGAATCTACAGGGAGCCATTGGACTCTTTCAACCTAAGATGTTACCACCTTTTTTTCTAATCATTAAAAAAAAAGGGGGGGGGCGGCGCGTCCATTCTTGAAAAATGATTAAAAACAAGATTCTTGTATGATAATCAGAAAATTACTGGATATAGCCACTTGAGAACTTAATTATATACCTAACACAAATCACACCAAGATATACAGAAAAGTTTTTTAGTTTTTTTTTTTTTTTTAATCAGTACTGGGGATGGAACTTGCAAGGCAGGTGCTTATGCTGCTGAGCTAAATGCCCAGCCCCAGAAAATTTTTATAGTGGACTATAGATTGCTGATAACTGGTTAAATTCTTTTAGAAATGCTTTGTTGGCTGTTCTGTGGTTGTTGGCACAAGTGACATGTTTTAACGTGAAAAGGTTGTCACTATATAAAGCTTAACTTCTCTGGATAACTCTTGGGACTGACACAGTATTATGTTTCTGAAAATACACACCTCAACTACATAGCCAAGGTCCCGTACATAGTCACGCTCTGTTTCCACTAATTCTTGCAAAACGTAGCTAGAAAAAAAGAAAAATAGTGTTTATAATCCAAACTCATTTTCTAAATGAATCCTGTTTTGCTTCTGTCAGAATAGACTCCTTTTTGGGCCACAGAGAAAGATGTCACATTTACACAACTGGGCCTTACATCCTAGGTGTGCCAGTCACTTACAGGCCTAAGTGAGTGCCCTACAAGACACGGGGACACATGTACTTTGACACAACTGGGAAAACTCATTGTACTGGATTCTGATTGCACACATGGATAACTAAAAGAAGCTTGGAACTAATTCTTTTAGAAAGTCATGAGCTGGGGAAGCAGCTTTTTTTTTTTTTTTTTTAAATGATTAAGCTATTTCAAAGTTTAATGGAAAAATTTCAATTTATGTGGCTAAAGTCTTGGATCGCTTATCTACCACTCAAAACTGTACGGTAATTAACTTTATGAGGATTTGAGATAACAAATGAACCTGATGCTGGCAAAAGGGGTTGTGGTGGAGGGGAAAATTCGACTTCAGATGTGTTATGTACATGGCCCAACTCCCCACATGAATGCAATCATTATGCACTACAATCATGAACTTAAAAAAATAAAAGCATGTTTGTAAGGTTCAGTATGAAGATGACAGAGGATAATCATTTGATCAAGATAGTAAACTATTTCAATTGCCCTTAAAAAAATTCATTCATTGTTTCATTTGTCCGTCCATTCATTAATTCCTTCCTTAACTCAACCAGCATCAATGTGGTACCTTCTCTGTGCTGAATGTCAGCCAAGGCACTGTGTGTGACAAATGATTGACTAAAACCAAGTCTTGTCCTCAATGCAGTTCAGTTTCTCTTCTTCACAAGTGAGTTTGAGACCTTTTTAATTTACCATCAGCTGCTTTCCTGGAGATCAGGAACACTACTGTTAAGTTATACTTCAAAATTGTTGAAGGTCTTGAGACTGGTTCAAACTTTATGTTGTCTTTTTTTCCTTCATGACTATAAGTACACAATAAAGATACACAAGTTTCTCACCTCAAGGGATAGAGATACTCTTGCCTGACATCACTGTTACTTTAAAATTGTAACAGAAAAATAGAACAACAGAAATTGTACCCTTATGTAGTTCTGAGAGTTTTACACATATACATATGATTATTCATCATGAGACCTTAGACCTGCTTTTTGCTAAATCAGAGATAAATCCTGGTCTCACTTTTGATGGTGACAAAGGAGGAAACCTGGAAAAGAATGAGAATGAAACATTTCTGTCTTACTGCCGTCTCTTTAAGGAGCTGGATTTCCTTTCTTCCATCTCATCAATGGGCGAGGAGGAAGAGAGAAGGGAATTGTCTGAAGGGTTGAAGGACGGGCTGCTACTGTCTCCCTGGTCGACAAGGAGAGAGCTGGGACGATCCTCCAGTGCCTGGAAGACATTCAAAATAATCAGTGTTCATGAGCTACTGTCCATGACAGGCTGGAATTAGGATATTAAAATCTAAGACAGAAGATACAGATGTGCGTGTAAAATTGGAATGCTCACTGAATACTTCACTTGGTATTAGTATATTAAAATCACTAACACTCACATCCTATTTTCTCCCCTTCATAGGAACAAATGGAATCTGACTTCATCCTAAGCAGAGCTTTGAGCACACAAAGCCTGTACATGCAATCTTGTTAGTCACAAGCTGTAAAAAACATACCAACTGCTGTTTTTTTATGAAAACTTGGCATTGAAGCAATGAAAGTAAGAGTTTAGTCAAAAAGCCACATTCCTGTAAATAAAGGGCTTCGTTGGGCTGCACTCATCCACTCAGGTGCTTCTTGGCAAACAGGAGGCCCTGTGGGTAGGGAGGAGGACCTGCCGCCCTGGGTTCCTTGTGGACAGCTGAGGTGTGCTATACTGAGTTCTGTTCATTCCAATAGTGAGAAAAGAAAGATGGTGGTGCCACATTTCCCTTGTGTGGGTCAAAGTGTGTGGAGGTCATCCTGGACTTCGCTGGTGTCCATGAGGTTTTGCTAGCAAACCCCGAGCAGCTGCCAGGCCGGGAAACCATAAGGCCCAGGGATCCCAGTGAGGAAACAGGTGTGGCACTTTTCTGTCCTGCTTAGGACTCACTGCTTTTGCTTGAATGGTGGTGAACCCACTGCGTGTGTGCTGCAGAGAGCAGCTCGTTATGGGGAAGCCCTAAAAGGTTTGCCGTCACTGCTCTGTGCAGTTTGCTAGCCTGGGCACAAGCATATGCGGGTAACAAGGCAGTGCCCAGCACAGAGCTGCCTGAAAAATACAATCCTGGGGTGAATTACCTGGGAAGCCCTTTGGGTTGGGTTGTGTTGTGTTCTGTAGGTGGGTCCTTGTCACCTTTCTCTATTTCTCATGTGAAGACGGATCTCTTCCAAGATTAGCTTTGAAAAAGGTTTCCTTAGAACTCCTCATTTCATCCAGGTTTTATTTCAGACTTACTTTCAAAAGGTTGAATAAAGTAATGTCGTAGAAATACTTTAATTTCACCAGTTTGTTTCTCTTTTACATTTCTATAATCTTGTGAAATTTGTACTTATTTTCTCTTTTCTGAGGTTACGATATAATTTTGGTTTCTTTATACTCATTAATTTTTGCATTAATCTCTACAAATTCACACTATTTCCCTTTGTTTTGTTGTTGTTCCAACATTTTGGGTTTTAGATGTTACTTCATTTACTTTCATTCTTCTAGTTTCCTTCATAAGTTGATCAGGGAAGAAAAGCCCAAAGTTAAGTCCAAGTAGCCACTGTGACAACAGGCAACCATTACTGTTTTGCCAATTCTTGGGAAAAATGCAGAGCCTTTAAAATACCTGGCATGGTCTTCCTGGGAATGTTATCCAGTAACATTCTGCAAGACTGTATATATGTATGTATTTTTTGAGACAGGGTCTCGCTATGTAGTTCAGGCTGGACTTGAACTCACAGTGATCCTCCTGCTTCAGCCTCCTGCTGCCCAGGTGTGCCACTGCATCCTGCTCTCTGCAAGGATCTTAACTGCCTTCCACTTTAATTGTCCATGACTCAGGGAACATTGTTTAGGGTAGGATTTTTATTTTTCATATTGAACTTCACATTTTAGGTTTATATTATGTAACAGCTGAGTAGCTTCTCTCTTCTCCTCAGCCCAGTTAATACATAGTTCAAATCTACTCATGAAATTCAACTCTTAACTAAGCAGGAGACTTTGGACCTGTCTATCACCCTCCAAAACATTACATCATCAGCTTTATATCTGGAAACTTAAAAAGAGGCCCAAGTGAGAATAACTTAGTGTCAACTGAGTAAACAGATAATGCATAACTCCTTGGGAATGAAAAAGGAGGATAAACCAGTAAGAATGAATGAGATCAGGCCAGAGACCCTGCCTCCACCTAGAAGTCCACACAAATTAACAAATGAGAGACAGACACTGAAAGTGGAGTGATCCATAAAGACTAACAGCTGAGCATGTTTGCCAGCCTGCTAGAGTGCCTGGGAAAAGTACTACTTCACTGATCAGATATGAGTAATTTAAATGATCATGTAACTGATGGGTGTGAAAGGCTTTTTAAATGTTAACAGATGTTTGAACATGGTGGATACAATTTCAACACCTTTCATTTACAACACAAATCAACTTATCTTGTAAGTAGGCAGCGAGGATATGGTTGAAACTTAATTCATATTTATGCGACTTCAAATTCTTGTGGAATTCAAGTTCTTGAGTTACCTTCCAAATCCTACCAACCTTCCTGTGGAACTTGAATGTTCACTGAGTCTAGTCCAGAATACTGCAACTGCTCAGGAAGAAATTTCTAGCCATGGCAGAGCAACACCTGTCAGTTTGAATTTTTCTATACATAAATCCTACCTGACCCAGCCAGCCAGTTCATTCAACAGTGGGGTGTGTGTGTGTGTGTGTGTGTGTAATTAAATGATATCCCTGATTCCTAGCTAACACAAAAATATAGAAAGTTAAATTCCTAATGTTAAATTCTTTGATCTAACAATTCTTTCTTTTGGTACTGGAAATCAAACTCAAGGCCTTGCACTTGCCAGGCAGGCACTGCACAATTGAGCTATATCCCTGGCCCTGATCTAACAATTTTAACGATGGAAATTGATCCTACAGATATAGTCACACTTGTAATAAACATGAATATTTATTATACTGAAAACACACATACTAGGCATTTATTTAAATAAATTATAATCACATCAATGATCCTTATTAGCTGGTCAGTTTTTAATGGTCTGTGTATCTCAGAGCTTTCATCTGTAAAATGGGATAATAATGCATGCCTACTATTTGGGTTGTTGTGAGGACCATATAAATTAATGTGTGCATGTAGAATGGTGCCTGCTTTGAGCAGGTCTTTAGTGGTATTATTACCATATTTGCCATTATACAGTCACTGAAAAGAAAGAGCACTTATATGCAATGCTGTGCATACTGTCTCTGAATCTTAAAAGTGGGATGGCAGCATTTCTAAAGGCAAGGCATGACAGGTGCGAATGCCAAGGCTTGGGTAGGTGGCTGTGCTGGCAGCGTTTCACTGTGCACTTCAGACAGGGTTACTAGAAGTATGTGCTACTGGGTGACGAGCCCAAGGAGAGGACCTGGACCCAGCAGCTCCCGACCCTCTGTGCATCTGTCCCCTAGGCTGATTTATCCCCTGTCTTCTCTCATAATACCTGAAACTGTGGGAATAACAGCTGTCCAGAGTTCTGTGCGTCCTTCTGACACACTGGTGAACCTGAAGGTGATTGTGGGGACCCCTAAACTCACTGCTGGTCATTGAGGGTGGCTTGGTGGCCACAGGTACATTCTGCAGACCACAGCAATACCTGGACAAAGGCCAGCCCATCAGTACAGACCCAGCACAGGAGTGTGGCGCCCAGGCCTTGGACAGCCCTGGAGAGCTTACCATCTTGCTTTTCACGAGTTCCTCGATGGCACTCACGAGTTCAGCAGCGCTTGGTGTTTCAGAGCTGGTGGGGCGGACAAGTAACCGAGAGGAGGCCTATGGAAGAGGTTCAGAAAAAGACAGGGGAGGGAGAGGCCTCATGTTAGCAACTGGACAGTGAATTCCCCTACAAGCTCCAGCTCTTTAATAAGTAATTTCAGACAAAAAGACCACAAGTTTGTCTTTGTTTTCATTTATTTAGTCATCTTTTTGAATTTACAGTATTCTGACATGAAACATTAAAGCCTGTCTGGGATGCATGTTGGGAGTGGACAATGTCCATTTTTAATCCTCAGTCCTGAAACATCATGTTTCCAGAGAGGTGACTGGGAAAGGGAAAATCCTAACTGCAACCTTTGTGACTGCAGGCTAGGCTCTAGGCTAGGGAGAGACAAACAGGGTGGTCAGCAGAAGAGTGAGAGGCTTAAGGTCTAGTGGGTGAAAATGGCTTCACTGTGTTTATGGGATTAAGAGAAGGAAGAATGAGAAAGAAAAGGGAAGGAGCCAGGGTACGGTGACCAGACAGGGAAGAGGGGGACAAGCTCACCATTTTCTGTGCCATCCATTTCCCCAATGCTTAGTGCAGAGTACAGAAGAGCTGAGGCCTCACAAGCTATCAGATGCCACTTATGGCTAGAATCCAGGGTGTAACGGGGTCGACAATAAGGGAATCTGGGGGAGGGGCTACTAAATTCAAATTTCAGTAATTAGCAAACATGGTATGTTTGCAGATTACTTGCACTGCTGGTTAACCGGGAACTACAAGGGGGGGCATAAATAATATGAACCTTGCTTCATATTAAGGACAGCAGAGATGCATGCAACACACAGCTAGCTGTCCTAGCAATGCATTGCTCACAGAAGACAGGTACAGATTTTTACGCTTACAACAAAGCTTTTACATGTGGATTGGAATATGCATTTTACAAAACAAATGTCAGTTTGGTCTAATGGAATTTGGAATATGGGGCGTTAAAAAAAAAAAAAAAAGAAAAAAAGAAAAAATTTAAATGGAAAGGTAAGGAAATTGAGCCAAAACAGACACAGAACACAAATCAACATAATGCTGCAGTGAAAGTTTACAAAAAGAGAAAACAAAACAAAACAAAATATTAGTCACAATATAATATACTCTTGGGAACAGCACTAAAGATTTTTGTAAACGAAGAACTGCTATTGATAATACCCAATGAGGTAACAAAGTAACCAATAAATGATTCCAGCAGACACAAGAATATAACACAATTAATTCTTTAAATGGTGGAGGAAAAACCCCTTATTTGGTGAATAAGTAAATGAAGCCTCACTGCTTGGCAAGCACACAGATTTAAGAAATTTGGCTTTCTGCTTTTAAAAAATGTACAGTGTAGGGTGTTACAAAACAGGAACTGTCAGATAAACCACACAGCCCCACTTCCTGCTGGTCATTCCGAGGGTGCTGAGGGTCTGACTCACCCTGGCACCCCGTTTGCTCCCCCTATCGCATAGCACAGGATCTGCGGCTCAGCTGCACACAAATTCTAAGGTCTCAAACCCAAGCCGAGAGCCCCTGTGCCAGAGCCGCAGCACACTGAAGGAGAAGAGGTGGGATTCGAGGGCTTTGGGTTTGGACTACACCAGGAGAGGGTGCGACCTCGCGGCCGTCAGTCCCTGTGCCAGATGCTGGGTTGTCAACTACAGGGCAATGAATCCAGCCAAGTGACTGTGCCAGTCCTGACCAATAAAGGAGTGAGGGAAGGAAGAAGGGAAAGAATGGAGAAAAAATATGTTGAAAACACAACTGTTTTAGTTAGAAACTTGGTTACTGCCAAAATCAAAACCCAGCATAGCTTCAGAGCATGATTTTTAGCGCCTGACAAATGTGAGGGGCACTGTGGAGCTGGAATGAGAGACAGGATGAGCAAGCTACAATTAGCAGGGCTCCTTTCTGATACTCATTTTTAGGGTTCTACAGTTTAGACGGAAAAATAAGATTATTTAAGAATTCATTAAAAAATATTTACATGGCTTAAAGCCTCTGTCTATGCACAAAAGAGGAGACTCATGGCTCTCTGCTGAGCCCTGAATGTTAGAAACTGTGGATCCCCATACTCTGAAAGCTGGTAGTGGTCCTACAAATATGCCCCGCATGTTGCAAAATGTAACTGGACAGAGACCCAATCTTATTTTAAAGTGGAGCTCCTGTGCAAAACACTTCAGAGACAGAATAAGAGCGTCTACAATTCATTTAGTGCTGTATTCAGGAAAATGGCATAGGGTTTCTCTTTTCTCTCAGGGACTCTAATCAGTATGTTTAGAAACCTAAAAATTACTTTAAAAGCAGCAATTACTGAAGCACCATTAAAATGTACTGAACACAGCCCCCACCCCCGCCCTACCCCCTTGCCCCGGGGCTGTGAGAAACTGCATGAGTTAGCCTAGTGATTCTGAATGGGTGTGCACTCATACCCCTGGGTCTGCCAAGGACCAGGTTGCCAGGGCTCTGTCCACACCTCTGGGGTCTCCCAGCTCATGTGAGAAGGCTGGTGAGCCACTCCTGAAAGGGCCCTGCCCCTGGCACAGATGGCACAGGCTCCCTGTACCTTGTCGTCCTGTGAGTCCGGCTGAAGGAGGCTGTGTTGCTGGATGGCCATGGGTGGAGGCAGCGGCACGGCGTCGGCACCCTCCTCCCCTTCCTCTTCTCCACAGCTCTGCATCCCCGAGGAGGAGGACTTAGACAGTGTGCCACTGCTGAGGCCCTCATTCCGGCCTCTCTGAAATCAAATCCACATTTGCTCATTACATGCTAGGCCATGACTGATAGTATCAGTGCAGACACTGGGCCCCAAAGGGGTTAAGTGGAAGGGCAAGGTAAGGGCAGAAACCAGGAACAAGCTCTTCTGGACTCTGTGGTCCACTTCGCATTTCTGAACTGCAACCCAACCATTTGTTTACCAGCTTGGGATAAGCACCTGTCAAATGCAAGGACTGCTGACATCGCTCATCTTCAAGAAGCCACCCCCTCCAAAAGTTCAGAAATCTTAAACACTGTCCTCATGCTCAATGAGTTCCTTGGTCCAGCTTATTTTATTATATTACCTCTTCACAGTAAAATTCATTGAAATAGTAAGGACATAAAGGCAAACACAATCCAAGATGTGAAAGTGCTTTAAGCATTACATTCACTTTACTCTTGTTTATGAAAAAAATTCAGTTTTAGTTTTACTAGGAAGATGCAGATTTATAAAACTTAGTTAAATCCACAATGACCCACCTATTCCAGTAAAATCCCATGGCAAAAATATCCTCAGGAAAAAACTAGCAGAAACCGCATGTCTGCCAAAGCAGTGAAATGAGATAACTCCAATGCTGTTTATCTCTGCCTTGTCTTTTTCAAGCCTCCATGGAATTTGGGGGAGTCCACGTTTAAAACTGGGCTCCTCACCAACACCTTCAGTGCTGAAGGCTGTCTCAGTGATCATGAAGGAATTCTACTTCTTGTAGTGTGATTTAAAGCTCTCAAGATAAAAGGAAACAGAAAAATTCCTGGCTGACTTGATCACTCATCTTTGGTGAATGGGAAAAGCTCAGTGTTTACTTTTCATGCAGCAAAGAAATGAATTTGAGTATTTTCAATTCAGGTCAAGATTTAAATATAAATTTTGGATAAAAATAAACTGGACACAACACTCCATAGGTTCTTCCAAGTTTCAAATGGCAGCACAAGGCTGCCATGGAGTCAGTGCTGACCCTGGGACCCTGCAGACCCTTTGTGGCACCTGCAGGTGACGCCTCAGGGTGGCGTGAGGAGGAGGAGAGGTTGGCGCACTGGGCGTGGATGGGGGCTGAGAGCACTCCAGGGAGTACACAGTGGGCTGCTTTCCTTCTGACTGTGCGCCCAGGGAGCAGCTGCCCAATCCACTTTCAAGCTGCCCCCCTCACCACCACTAAGTAGAGAAGCTAACGGAGTATGTGTTGCTGGTGATTTCTGGACAAACCACAGGGTTTTATAAGACAAGCAACTGGGCTGGGGATTTAGTTCGGCGGCATAAGCACCTGCCTTGCAAGTGCGTAGCTGTGAGTTTGATCCCCAGTACCAAAAAAAAAAAAAGCAACTACTCGGACAATTTGAGAGAAAAATGTATGTCCAGGTCCCAGCCTGTGGTTTCCCAAGATTTCAACGGGGCTGGCCACACAGACCCACCTCCTCGATGGTCTCATCCTGCGGGGTGGCGGCACTGTCGTCCGAGTCCTTCTGCGAGCCTGCATCGGTGCTCTTGCGGACCTCCCTGCTCTTCTTGTGCTTGTGGGCCAGCTTCTTCACGTGCCCGTCGGCCTTACCACTGCTGAGCCGCCGCACTGGGCTGGTGAGCCACTTGCGCAGGGTGTTGCCTGGCCGCTTGGGGCCGGGGGAGCTCTGGGCCCCAATCATGTGGGGCTGCAGGGAGGCGACAGAGGCAGGGGGACTGGCATCGTTACTGGAGACAGACAGCGAGTCTGATGGAATAAGAGAGGAAGGGAATTTTACCGAACATAGTACAAATCTCTGGCTGAAGACGGTGCCACTGTGCTGACATGTTTCAGTCCCCAGCTCTACAAAGGCTCAGGGGGCTCTGTGAGCTTC
>PVLA01012509.1:0-43892 GCA_004027455.1 Hydrochoerus hydrochaeris | reverse complement strand
AGAAGGAGAAGGAGAAGGAGAAGGAGAAGGAGAAGGAGAAGGAGAAGGAGAAGGAGAAGGAGAAGGAGAAGGAGAAGGAGAAGGAGAAGGAGAAGGAGAAGGAGAAGGAGAAGGAGAAGGAGAAGGAGAAGGAGAAGGAGAAGGAGAAGGGAGGAGGAGAAGAGGGAAAGGAGTATAGAGAGCCCTTCCTGGTCCTTTCCTGTCCTTTACTTGGTCCAGGAAATTTATGTTTGTAATCCCACAGAAAAGTTATTGGAAATCCAATACATTAATTCCAATCTACCACTCCCAGTGCTACCCACAGAAAGAATAAAGACACTAAGACCTATTTATAGTTATGGGGAGCCAAGGGGGTTCTAAGTCCAGTTAAGATGGTGATTCACTGGAACAAAGGCCTCAACCCAGAGCAGAACCTGAGTTTTATTAATTCTTGAAGAGGTGAGTGGCTCGGGGATGAGTGAGTGTGAGACTGGCAGGAAGTACATGAGCTGGGATAGGTAGCTGGCCTGGAATTACCTCTGCAATATGTAGAGAGAGAAGGATATGAAGAAGGAATAATCTGCATAACACAGCTTGAAGTAGTATCTAGTGTTTTGGAATTGGTGTTTCAGTTCTGATGTTTAAATCTTTCTGCTCTGGGAAGTCATAACCTCTTCTGTCAAAGTTCAATCTCAGCTGACAGTGTGGAGTGGTGGCTCTTCATCCCACCCAGCTCAACAATGCTTTTCCGGGAGTCATGGGGCAGAGAAACAGCCTAGCTTCAATGATTGTGCCTCAGCACCTCAGCAAGCCCTATTTACACTGCTTAAAGCCAGTTGAAGGGATAAAGAAATGACCTAGCTAGTTTTGTACGTATCAGTATATAGAGACAGGGCCAGGTTAATAAAAATGGAGATAACTACTCTTTATTCAAAAAGAGTTGTCCAGGTGGTCCTGCACAAAGGGGAAAGAGAAACAGAAGGAAAAGGAGTGAGAGGGGGAAGAAGAGAAGAAAAAGAAGAGGAAGAAGAAGATGTGGAGGAAGAGGGACAACAATGAAGTAGCAGAGGCCAGAACCAAGTAAGAGCAGAGATGGGCCTGACCTGGTGGGAGCTGATTCAGAACCACAGACAGACCGAGTGGGCTTGATTATTTTTCCTGGGCAGCTCATTCTTCTTAGCGCAGGTTTGCTTTGAAGTGTCTTTGTAGACCTTTACATGCCCAAAGTTTCACAGATACTGGGATTGAGGAAGAACATGTTCAAATGGGAAGGGGAACAGGGAGCAGGGAGAGGGAAGGAAGGAAATATGATTTTTAGAAAAAGAATGGAAAGGGAGAAAATGGAAACAAAGCTTTTGTAAATGGGAAGAGGAAGAAGGATTTAAGAGAAGTGGGGTGGGGAAAAGAAAAAAGAATTAAGACGTATTTTGTAGAGATGCAAATTTCCTATGGTGAATGTGATCATTATGCATGGAAAATCTGTACCAATCAAAATTTAAAAAGAAGTCTGATAGCAAAAGACATAAATACCCAGTGTCTCATAAATAAGTTCCTATAGCACCTTAGGCCGGGGACCATATCATTCATAACTATTTCCCAACTGTGTTTCTCCATATTACGTCATGCATGAAGATATTTACCTAGCACCTTGGAATAAATGCTCAACATTGCTTCTCGCTGTAGGTTACAAGCTTGTGATTTCCAGATATGCTAGCTCTGCTTAATTCATTTAGAAGATTTACATTTGCACACATGCAACTTGCTCACAAAAAGCTCTGATTCAATGACCTGTTCCTCACCCATCCATGTCAGATCAAAATGGTCAGATCATATAGAAGTCAGATGTTGTGCCTAATGAGTGACTTAACAACCAAGCTGGGCCTGGGCTCTCCAAAACTTTATTCTGACTCCTTTGGATACTCTTTCCACATATTCTATGCTGATAGCCAGGCCAAGGGTCTAGATGACCAAATCAGGGTCCAGAAGACCCAGGGGTAAACCATTATCTCCTACTTACTTTCTTTTGACAAATATTGAGCATCTACTAAGTATTGAATTGTGAGACCTCTGGGAATATAAAAAGAATTAAATAAATATAGTCTCTACCCTCACTATCAGGAAAACTCAACAAGACTTACCTAGCAATTATAAGAAAGTGTCATTGATGCCCATGATAGAGGATATATAAGGATTATGGGAATTATCCAATTGAAGAAACTAATTTATTTAGGAACTTGAGTGATGAGTTCAGGAAAGACTTTTGATAGCTCTAATTCCTTTCTGAATATTCTAATGACACATATTTATGTTTAACTGTGGGAATCTATGGGATGGAGATTTTCTATGATTTTAAACTCCACAAACATTTTCCAGGCACACCTTGGGCTACTCAGCTTACATTACTTCCCACAGTCCTCTCAGTGACCTGGGAGTTGGTCTTTGGAGTTTTTCAACTTCCTTGCAAATGAAGAGTGACTCTATAGCCAGTGTGCAATGGACTCAAATGCTAGGTTCCATCCTGTGCCACAGTGTGCTGCTTGGGTCCCTCACTCTGAGAATGCACCCTTCCAAATTCTGAGAGCTCAGGACCTGTTGCCCTTAAAGTTTTCTTTGTGGAAGCCTATAGAAGATGACCTGGTCAGCTTCATTGAATGCAAAGCAATCACTTCCACCGAGACCTATCTCCATATACTAATATGTCAGAGCTGGTTAAACTGTTTCCTTCTCCCTTCAATTGGCTCTAAGCAATGCAAATAAGGCTAGCTGAGGTACTGATATGTAATCTTTAAAGCCAACCAACAATTTCCTGTTTCCTTGAACCGTGTTCCCTATAAATGTTTGCGCACAGAGGGACAGCAGAGCCACATACCACAAGTCAACTGGGTTCAAGCCTCAAGATAAAAGGCTATGACTCACCATCACAAAAGTTTACATATCAGAAACTGAAAAAACAGCCTTCTAAAATGATTCAAATGCTACCTCAATTGAATTATTCAGATTTGTCTTTCTACATACTCTTCTCCCTACATATTGCAGAGGTGCATTCTTACCACCTGGCCAACTCAGCTCACATTACTCAAGTAATTTCTGCCATTCTCGCCATCTGTCATCCTCCAGTCACTCCCTTCTTCATGAGATAATTCTCCTGTGAATTCTCATTTGGTCTGGATGCAGGATCTCTTGGCTGCCCATGACTATAAATATGTCTTAGTGTTTTTATTCTCATGTGGGCTGCACTGGAGGTGGTAAATTAAAATTAACTCACCAGGATTCCAATAACATTTCAATAGGATTACAATTATAAACTTCCCAGACTGCAAGGAAGACAAAAAAAGAGATTAGAATATTTAGATTATAATGCTATAAGGGATTACAATTGGATTTCAATGGAACCAGTCTCCAAGACAGCTGCCACTTACTCAAGGTGTTTCATGTTTCAAGGAGGTGTTCTCTGCACATCTTGGCAACAGTGGGACTGCCTTCACTGCCTCCCATTTCAGAGGTGGCAAATGTCACCACACCACTTCCTGAGGACTTCTATTTTGTAAGGTGACAGAGTCCCATGCAATAGAATACTGATCTTTAATCTTCAGTCCATTCCAGCCAGAGGACCAGACAATGCCTGAGGCAAGAAGTGATCCTCAGGGATAAACCTCTGCCCTGTCTTACTGTGAAGAAGGCTTGGTGTTTAGCTACTTTTTTCTTACTGGTAAGACAAAATACCTGACAACCAAAGTTAAAGGGGGAAAGGTTTCTTTAGCTCACAGTTTGTAGAGGTTTTGGCCCATAATCAGCTGGGCCTAAGGCAGGATGGCTTAGCAGAGGGGCATCTTGGAGAAGAAACAGTTCATGGTGGCAGAAGTCAGCAAGAGCAACAAAGCAAGGGGGAGGCAAGCTTCTTTCTGTCCCTTATAATGTACCAGCCTAGTAGGATTAGGGTAGCGTCAATCCAAACAGTAGACTGATCTAGCAATTACCTATCCTTAATCTCAGCATCCTTAATCCCAGTGTTACACTAGGATTCAGTCACACACTTTAAATTTAGCTATCTCCAAAAAAATTTCTAGGACTACATGAGGCTCTTGGGGGACATCTAGACCCAAACCATAACACTTGGCTCTTCCTTATCTGAACCAACAGAGAATCATGTGATTTTTGCATCAGTGCTTGGTAATTCTAAGTTGCCAGAATCACCTACTTCTATGGTTGAAATCAAACATGTCTATCTTTTTGGTTTTGGGCAGTAGTTCTCACAATATAGTCAGGGACACAGAGGTCCTGAAAAATACCCATCTGTGTGCCTCAGATGGTTTTATTGCTCATACAGTATGCCTGAAACTAAGAGAGTACTGAATCCTGTATATAACACATTTTCTCCTATTAAGTACATAGACATTATAATGCTTATCACTTAGGCATGATAAAATATTAACAACAATAACTACTAACAAAGTACTGTAATGAAAGTTATGTGACTGTGTTCTTTGTCAAAATATTTTGTGTTTTCCAATTTTCATTTAAAGGAGGCAGTTATGGCTTCTCTTTGGCATATTGTAATTGATAGCATCCCTGCTTTTGTGCTTTGGGGTCATTATCAAGTAAAATCATGATTATTTGAACACAAGTCCTGAAATATGCAATAGTCAGTCTGATAACCAATAACTACTGGTTGATTAGTGTGAACAGAGACTGTGCACACTAGGCAGAGATGATTCATATCCCAGGTGAGACAAAGTTGGATGGCATCAAGATTTCATCATGCTACTCAGAAAGGCACACAATTTAAAAATGTGTGAACCCTTTATCTCTGAAATTTTTCATTTAATGTCTTCCCCATGATTGACCTCAAGTACCTGAAATTGTGGAAAGCAGAACCTCAGAAAAGGGGGAGCAATCCTCATGTAAAAAGGTCTATAATTTTCCTTGAAGTCAGACTTTCACTTGATATTCTTTTTCTTCTCATCTCCTGTAAGTGAACAATTGAATATCAGGCCTTTTCTCTCATTCTCTCAGGGAGTAACCACAAAAAGGAATCACATACAGGGGAGTAGGCTATGTTGTCAGCAGCAACTCCCTCACCTTGTTACCTCACTCACTGCGAGATCTGCCATACCTGAGGTCTCTTTCTTCCATATGACAGTGCTGGGTGGCAGTGACAGGCAGGGTGGAGATCATTCTGCTTTTTGTGCAGCTGAGAAAACAGAGGAGACAGAAGAAAATAAACTGGCTGTGAGTGTGGTTCACTTTTGAGAAGAAGGGGAAGGAGGAGACAGACGAAGAAGAACATTAAATGGGGAAATTTTCTTCAGGAAACTGAGGAGTCTTAAAGATTTCAAAGAGCTTAGGAGTCGGTGCCAGTGAGGTGTTATGTTATGTATAGATATGGAGACTTTGGATAAGTTCCACAATCTCTTTGAATTTCAGTTTCTTTAACAGCAAATGAAGGATAATAATGATAACAACTTTGTATATTCGTGCTCATGCTTACTAATACATTTCTTGAGCATTTTCTATGTGTCAGGCACTACTGGTGGCATCAAAGATGTGGCACTGGAAAAACCAGACAAAAATCTCTGCCTCATGGAGTTACATGTCAGGTCAGGTGAAGTACAAGTAAAATAAAAAAAATATAAACACTTGGAAAGTAATGAATGCCCCCCTAAAAAGTCAGGTTCCTGTCACTTGAACTGGACTGTGAGTCACAAAGTTAGAGACAGAGCATATAATGTGCAGTAACTTATATAAATGAGGACTCTCATCCAAGGAAGACACTAAACCCACCCAGAGACCCCAGCATGCTCTCCTAATATGGCAAGCAAAGAATCACTTGGAATAAACCACGATATGTGTTCTCTGAGGGGAGATAGGGTGGATTTATTTATTTATCAGTCTTTTTGAAACAGGGTCTCACTCTGTAGTTCAGGCTGGCCTTAACCTCACTTTGTAGTCCAGGCAGGTCTTGAACTCTCAAGGATCCTCCTGCCTCAGCCTCCCAAGGGCTGGGCTTACAGGCAGGAAGGTTTGTTTTAATCTTAGGAAATTTTTGCTTTGTTTCATTCCACTGTCATACTGTGATTTCTCACAAGGAAAGATCTTGGAGATTTCCCTGGTATGACAGTAATACATTATTCTCTTTTAAAAATGTATCGACTCCCTCTATAGTGACAGTGGCTAGCCACCGATAGCCTTCTTTCACCTCAAAAGGCTGACAAGTCTCCTGGGCCCCAACTAAGCAGCAGAGATTAGCAATGCTATAATGGAGTTCGCCTGCAGTCCCCAAAGGACAGACTGTTGAGCGGGTTCTGGGACTGAGAGGGGCAGCTCATCCGCATGGCCGTGAGGTCCAGAAGGGTTTTCCAGAGGCTTGGTTAGGTTGTCCAGAATTCTTCAGCAGCCGTCCTGGCCACAAAGAGTCCTTTACAAAAAGGAGTCGTGGATTCAGCGAGGTAAGACTGTAAAACACTTAGAGGTAGACAGTGGCAATCTTCATCGCTATAGATGATACCTTTTGGAACAGCTAAGTCTGTGGATGCATAAATATTATGCATTGCCAACATGTACTAATAAAAATAAGAAAATAAAGAAAAGACTGTGGGTTTCTCTCCAAGGAAGTCCTGTGAGAAGCACCTGCATCACTCAGCTCTTGGCCACTTCACACATGTTTGGTGTTGGTTTCCCAAGGCTGAGTCCTTTGGAAGCAGGCTGGAAGAGAACAAAAAGCCTCAAATTCTTGCTTCCAGTTGTAAATTTATATTTTAGGTATACCACATGCTAAAGTAAGATCCTAATGGAATGTTGTTTCCCCAGAAAACATGATAACTTGTAGCATCAGACCCCACAAACTTGAAACCCATAATAAAAAGGAATTATGAGGTACTTTGATTAGAATTCAAGTAACCTTTGACTCTAGGTGTGGTAAAACTCCTAAAAAGGCAGATTCAATGGACAGCTGCATTTTATCTCTGATTAAGAAGGTTATTATATTCCTTTTAATTACAGCATAAGATTTGTGTTTAGAATCAAGGAAATGGAGTCAGAGGCCCAGTTGTAAAACCACTGGGGAATGTGAGAGTTTAAAGATACTACTTCTCTGGGAATTTTAAGCAATCTGCTGGGAGGGAAAATTGCTATTACGTTATCCCAGCTCAAACTGATCTTTGGAAAAACACATTTGCCAGGATGCGGGCTGCAGATACATGGGTGTGTGTTTTGCTTTCATCCCCTCTCCCTGTTCTCACCCTCCTGCCCTCCGAGGTGTGTGTGTGTGTGTGTGTGTGTGTGTGTGTACATGTGAGTGCAGGGGGTGGGGTGGAGGTTAGGGGGCGGGGCAGGGGGACTCCTTCCTACCAGACTAAGAGACAAAACCACAGAACAACAGGAAAGAGACTGGAGACAGTGTTCTCAATGTACACTACCAATTTTAAAAACAAATGTGATATTTTTATTCTAGTAAAAAGGTTTAGGTTGAGTTAAAGAACACAGTCTCCTTGACTTTGGAGAATAATTTAGCAATTATACCAAATTAATGGTAATTGTACCGGGTGGCATCACATCATGTATTTTAAAATCTCACTCTAAAATTTTATCATTTAACAGTATAATGACTTCTCACAGTAAGTATTTAACAGATTTATTCAGTAAATACTTTGCTGTGTATCTGCTACATGTTGCTATGTGTACTGAAGTAAACGTTCACAGACATGGTCCCTGCTCTCATGGGCTCACAGGGGGGAACTAGTAATAGGCTCTATCTATGAAAGAGGTCTCTGAACAAAAATGGTAAAGCGAAGAGTTCCGAAATAAGATGAAGGCTAATAGGGCTTAGAACAGAGAGAAAGTTGCCAGCAGAGGGAACCATGCCTCCAAAATCCTGGAGTCATCAGGGGACCAACCTAGAGAAATTGGAAAGAAAACGTGATTATACTGAAAAGCAGATGGTGAGAGCTTGGTTAGAAGACAGCAAGACAGGGAGAAAGAGAGAATCTCTCTGTCTCAGAATCTTCATCTGTGAAATAGGGATTCACAGTAGTCTTTACATTTAGGTATCCACGTGGGTATGAGAATAAAATAGAAATACACATAGAGCACTTAGAACAACGCTGTTGGGTTAACTGCTAGTATCCACTTCTATATCCACTTGTTGAATTCTATCCTGTGCTATGGTATCAGAGATCCTGCTTTATCCCTTACTATATTATCAATTGCTTGCGGCTAGACTGTCTTTCCTATTCACCTTTGGATTGCTAGGAATTTTTTTTTTTTTTTTTTGCTGTTCAGTATTTTTTTTCATCTTTTAAATTTTATTTTAAAGAGGATAAAACACAGGAAAATAAAACAGAATAAAACCAATCAAGTTAAACTACTATAAGTGATACAGTACTTCAAAACCTTATAAAACCAACAATAGTTACCATCATAACTCTTGTTGTCTTCAAAATAGCTGCAGATTCCTTCCGACACGGTAAAAATTGAACAGAACAGAACAGAGCAGAAACAATAAAAGCTGAACAGTGAATGCAATAAAGGACTTCAAAACAAGCTAAAAAAAATCCAAAGTGGCTACCATAATCTGTCTTGCTATTTTTAAACTGCTGCTCATGCCATCAGATTTAACATAATCAAACAAAATAAAAGAGAATAAAACCGAACACAAGAAAATAATGAAAATGATATGGTTTCCAGGTGGGTTCACCTCTTGGTGAGGCCTTCCCTGCCACCCCTTGAAGGTCGCAAATGGCTTGCTGGCTCTTGGAGAGAGGTTGGGTGTGGCTCAGATTGCTGGGATGTTGCATACTGCAATGGTTAAATAAATATTGTCTTAACTAACTTTTCTAGAACTGATACAATGTGACGGTGAGGCCCTTTGGGTTTTTATTATTTGATGACTATCAATTAAAAAGTATTGTATGTCAGAACATATACACAGAAAAGGGCACAGGTCCTGATTTTGACTTTATAAGTGTTCACAAGCAAACTCATCCCTATAACCTGCTGTCAGGTCCAGAAACAGCATTGTTTGCACTCAGGAAATCTCTTGTTCTCATTTCTATCACCATCCATTTCCCAGGGTAAGTCTGCATGATTCTAACTTGATAATTTTCACACTTCCTCAAATAATATAGATTATTTGGTGTCTCATTTCTTGTCCTCAACATGTAGTTGCAAGACCATCCATACTGTGTGTAGCCAACATTTACTCAATTTCACAGCTGAAATAGAGTTCATAATTTTTTTTTCATAATTTTTTTTCTATTTTACTCCAGATGGGAATTTGGGCAGTGTCAAGTTTGAAACTACTGTGAATATACTGCTGTTAGTATTCTAGAACATGTTGTATTGTGAGTAGATACCTGAATTTTTACAGAATATACTCTTGAGAGTGAAACTGATGAGCTCTCTCTTCTCTTGTTTTCTCTGTACTTCTCTCTCTGTCTCTGTCTCTTTTTCTCTCTCTCTCTGTCTCTTTCTGTGTCTCTCTGCATCTCTCTCTGTGTCTCTGTCTTTCTGTCTGTCTCTCTCTCTCTCACTGTCTCTCTCTCTCTCTCTGTCCCAGAAAGAGACAATTTCTTTCACAGAGAAACTGTTCCAGGTACAGTCATTAGCAGTGTATGAAGTTTCAGCTAATGACTGAAACATCCACAATTTTATCTCTTGTTCACTCTAATTGTGTTTAAAATGCATATTTATCTGTCTGGGATGCAGTGATAGTTCCCTGCCAAAGATATTTATGAATTCAACAAACAGTGACTAAGCCCTCTCCTAGCTTCTGGGAATTCCAGGTGGAAAAGAGGGTGGTTCCAGCTCATGAGCCTTCAAAATTCAAGTTGAGAAAAGAGCAATGAGTGGAATTCTCAGATATACAAACAAGTTGCCACAAGAACAAAGTGGGATTCGCTTACTGCCTGGGCATTACAGAGGAAAGAACTTTTAAGTTCTGAAGGAGGAAGTTTGCCACAGGTGAGGGAGTCCTGAGCTGTCAAGGGAAAAGGCCTATGCCCAGGCTCAGAAGCATAAAAGGGTTGATACATACAGCTCTATATGTGGATACCCAGAGCATCCACCTTTGACCTAAGCACAAATTCCTTCTATAACACCTACATTAAAGCATCTCTGTCTCTTCTCACAAACCTGCCAGAGAGCTGTCTTGTCACCCCCAAGCAGATCTTATTATCATAGTGAATATTCAATAAACTAATAACAAAAACAATCACTCTATAGTCAACACTCATCATATGCTAGATATAGCATGAGTATTTCATTTAAATTATTGTATTTACTCCTCAAAAAAAAAATCCTACAAAGTAGGCTCTGTTGTTATCCTTACTTTTTGACTGAGGAAATTGAGTTTAATAAGCACACCCAAATCACACTGTAGAGATTTGCAGAGAGAGGAACTGAAACTACATCCTTCTGATTTCTGAAATCATGCTCTTTTTTTAAAATTTTATTTTAAGCCAAAGCTACCCACTTTCCCTTTGCCTATTCATCCTAGTCTATAATTGCCTTTTTCCTACACCATCGCTTTTGAAATATAATTTTCAGGAAAGAAAAGTAAAGGAGAAGATGTGAAATTTAAATTCTATTCATTTTAACTGGTTATTAGAAGCTGAAAAACACATTTAGAGAATAATAATATTTAGATTAATGCATAAAGAAAATTTTTTACAGGGGTAAGAGACATCAGTACATGACAGAATGTACATGTCTATAAGAATTATTTTGCATAGCTCTTAGTTACCTATGACTCATAGAGTTGTAAAGTAGCTCAAGATAATTGCAGATTAGAATTGGATAGCCTCAAACCGGTGTCCTCTATGCAATGAGCAGCTTTATGCATTCTTTCTGCACTACGCTTCACGTATTTCAAGAGGGTTGTTATGTTTCTTGGCAGCTTTCTCAGTATACATAGTCCCAGTTTCCTCCTATGATCCATTTATGACAAGTTGGCAAATCTCCTCTGCATCCTTGTGTTGGGGACCACTATGAAGCGAAGCGGCTCTGAGCAGGATTTAATTCAACTAATTGGCTTTCTGTGTCTATCTGTGAGTCTGTCCTAGGCCTCGGCCCCTTGCCTGGCGATGGGAGCTGATTCATAGTAAGTGAACCTCTATGAATCACTGGCCGCGGCTGAGGCCTGTATTGATCTACAAGGCCAGAGACACCTCAAAGGGCAAGATAAGACCACAGCTGAAGATACCTTGGTTCCTCCTAATTAAGTAAATAGAGACTGCAGCTAAAGGAAGTTCACTCCTGCAGTCTCAATCCTACCATAAATGTTACCTTAGAGATAAGACGGTTCTCCTACATTGGCATAAGTTACCACTTGGAGAAGTCTTTGAACTGATTCCCGAGGTCCTGCTCATTTCCTGCGCTTTTCTCATCTTTTGTCCTTGGTCCTAATACAGTGGGCTAATGCAGAGAAGACTTTGTCTTAGGCCTTGGAGTCAGGAGCTCAGCTAAAGGGTTTTGACCCTTCTGGAGCCCTAAAAATCACACAATTGTCTCTTTTTATTTAACCTCTGCTGTACACTCATTTGGGAGATCCGGGATCTAGGTCAGGACCCAATATCCTTGTTTTTCCTTATCTTAGAGATTCAGGCTGCAGTGAAAATATTACAGACTTGGTAACTAATAGACCACAGACATTTATTTCTCAAAGTTCTGGAGAATCTAAGATCATTGCTGACAGATTCTGTGTCTAGTGAGGACCCACTTCTCTGTTCACAGTCAGCATCTTCTTGTAGCATTTGCACATGGTAGAAGGGCTGAAAAAGTCCAGGGAATTTCATCCCAAACTATCCACCCTGAGGGTGCTGATTATTTTAAATTAAATGCCCTAGGCTTCCAGCAGGCTCTAGAGGAGGCTTAATGCTCATATTCTTTTATCTACCTAAAGATCAGGCCCACCAAAGAGGAAAACTGTTGCTTTGGTCCATTTCCTGAGGTTTCATTTATTAAATTTATGTCGCAGGAAGGGAAACTGAGGAACGTCACCATATCTGGACAGACTTTGTCACAAGCTATTTGTGCCCCATGGATATTCATTCTTTTTTTTCCCCTTCCCATTCATTCTTAAAAAGTCATTTGTAAGCAACAGTTCCTTGGTTCTCAAATTTAATTCATGCCAAGGCTCTGGAGAAGATGGCCATATTTTTGGTTGTGTGGGAAAGATGGACATGGTCATGTTCATCACCCAATATAGAGTTTGCAAAGACTTTTTGGCCAAGTGCTTCTGCTTGCAAACCAAACTGTTCATAAACAAAAGCATTTGTGAGCTGAGGTACCACTGTATTGTCTGCTCCTGTGACCCACTTATTGCACTCCAAATCACTTATTATCCTTTGAGAATGCCTGCTACTCTCTGACCCCATTCTCCTCTATATAAGGATATCTGAACTTCCCTGGGCTACTGGGCAGTCATGCTTTTGTGATTTCTGTCATGCACATTAATACATTTGCATGCCTTTTCTCCTGATTAACCTATGTATTATCAGTTGATTTCATTAAAACTTCAGAGGAAAGAGGGGAAGACTTTGGGTTGTTCCTAGAGGGCTGGTTAGCTCACCGGGCTGTCTCCTAACACCAGATTAATCCCAGTCATGACTGTGCCACCTGCCTACCATCACACTAGAAATTAGGTTTCTTGTATGGATTTGGAGGATAAGACTAGGTAAGATAGAAGAAATAAAGAGGTAGAAAAATGTCAAAAATTGTCTTGCTAAAATTGTGCTTTTAAGAAAACTGCTGCTTCAGGATACAATCAAATTTATTCAGGGTTACAATGTCTTTTACCCTTCCAGGAAACTTACTCCATACAACATTCCTAAGAGTCTTAACGATACAAAAAGGCTATAAATTGGGCCTTTGCTTTTCTCCTGTGAATAGATCTCCTGTGTCACATCTCCTGTGTGCTTTTCCCCTAATATTATAGATATACACATGCCATAGATTTCTGCCTGGATCTGAGAGGCTCTTGGAGCTGAGCTGAGGTTCACTGACTCATGTCATGGAAAAAGAGTTTTCAGAAAGAATCAGTAAGAGGCACTGGCAGGGGCATTTTCAAGATGTGTGATCTAGGATGTGTCTTCTTACTCTACATCAGGTTACCATTCTTTTGGCAGGCTATACCAGAAGGCAAGCCATTTGCATACTTTCAGAGTTGAGATATGTTACCTACTAATATTGCTGCATCCTTCGTGATGGAGGAGGGTGAAAGGGACAGGTCCAGTGACTAGTTTTTACAGGTTTATGATGTCTTATCCAAATGTCTGCCCCAAAGCCTCATGAGCTCATAAGTGGAGCTTTTGGGAGATGATCAGATCACAGTGGTGTGATGCTCATCAGTGTGAATTAATCCCCTGATGAGTTTATAGCTGAATGTGACTTGGGAGGTCACAGGAGGTTGGTCACTGGGGGCCTGGAAGGGTCTATCCTGCCCTTCTTGATCTCTTTGCTTCCATTCCATGAGTAGTTCTTTTCTGCCATGCCCTTTGCAAGATTGCCCTGCCTTGGAGACGACCAACTCTGGACTGACACCGATGAGCCAAAATGTGCACCAGAATAAACCTTTCCTCCTTTAAGCTGAATGTCAGTTACTGTGTCTCAGTGATAAGAAAGTAACCAAGATACTGTGTCATTAAGACCTCTGGGCCTTTCTTGACAGAATTTCCTGGAAAGGAAAAATGCTTGAGTAACTTTTGTGTCCTGAAACTGCAATTATTCTTAAAAATACAATGTTAAAATCCCAACTTCCTTGTCTCTTTTCTGCCTAGCTTAAAAAATTTTTTTCCTACCTCAGTGCCATATCTCTAAACTTCAAATATATACAGGTTTGTACTGTCATCAGGTTTGTACTGACACTGATATAGGTTCAGGGATAATTTATACAGCAAAATCACAATGTAAGTACAACATGGGTCAGACTACAATCAACCTGTAAGATTACAAGTATATCTAATACGTGTGTTAATCCAATAGGGACACAAGTCACATAGCAGCGGTACGTGGAAAGGACAAAGCGATTTTTAGGAAGAGAAGGAAACTTGGGTCTGGATATTCTGGTCTCCCACCTATGCATCTGGTGCCTTTCTTGTTCACTCTAATTGTGTTTAAAATGCATATTTTATCAGTCTGGGATGCAGTGATAGTTCCCTGCCAAAGATATATATGAATCCAACAAACAATGACTAAGCCCTTTCCTAGTTTCCAGGGATTCCAGGTGGAAAAAGGGTGGTTCCAGCTCAGGAGCCAGCAAAATTCAAGTTGAGAAAAGAGCAATGAACAGTACTGGGATTCAGTGGTGGAGGTATAACAGCCAAGCCTGCAGGAAAAACAACAACTTGAGATTATACTGTAACTAGTACTACCTGGACCAGTGGGCCTAGAAAGCATCAGAGACACAGGTGGGTAAGCAGAATTGCTGTATAATAGGTAGCTAAGTTAGACAGAACTTAACATACCATCAGAGAGGGATTGGCTGTCAAGGAAATCAGTGGAACAAATGAAGAACTCATATTTGTGACTGGAGGTGCATGTGAAGAAAATTAAGCCTTAAAATAAAAATGTAATGATCATGCTACATGCCTTCCCTAAGGGATAAGCAATAATTTGGAATTATACTGTAAATAAGCACCATCTGGTCCAGGAAGTCCAGATAGACATAAGTTTCCTGGGTGGGTGACCAGCGTATCTGGACCTGTCCTTTCCAAAAAGTACCACTTTGTTCTTTCCATGTACTCTTGCTAAGTGACCAATATTAGTTATGCAGCTATTTTTGTAATCCTATAGGTTGATGGCAGTTTGACTCACATGTACCCACATTGTGACTTTGCTGAATAAATTACCCTGGCAAAGGGCCTCAGTGGAAACCCCTCTTTTCTCATAGGATCTACTCCTTTTCTCCAATAAACCTTCTCATACAACCTACTCTTAACCTTCTTTGTCCTTTGTAATTCACTCTTTTATTTCAGAGGACACAAACTCAGTACATCTGACATCTAGCAAGTTGGGAGTTATATTTTCCCCTATATCAACTTGACCCATACTCCCCTCCCTTTCCAATAACTTCTTTTGTCATTTTCTGTAGCTTTGTTACATGATTCCTGTCATGAGATAGGAGATTAGGGTGTGGCAAAACTGGCTGGAGAAGTAGGCATGACTTGTTAATTACAAGATCCCAGAACACATGTGTATAACAGTTCTCCAAACCCTACACATGGACTTCTCCTAAGAACTCAGGCATGTTTTCAATAGGGTGGCTGGACCTGACATTAGCCTGAAGTATGGAATCCCAGCATTGCCTCTCTGGACCCATAAGTAGAAGTTCTTGTGGATTTTCTCAAGATTTGAACTGCATAAAAGACACAGACACCATAAAGAGGTGTTGGGACTGGCTGAGCTAGTGCTTGTTCACATGTGTGGAGCAGAAAGCACAGAACACCCAAGAATGCTCCAAGGGCACAGAGCACCTAAGGAACATCCTTGAGGGCATGGAGCACTAGAGGCAAGCAAGTGTTTCAGCCCCAGGAACGCAGGGCAAGCTAGTTAAGCAAAGGAGTGTCACATGGCAAACGTATAAGTGTATTGCAGTGGTAGAGCAGTTCCTTTCCTCCCATCCAGAGGGAGGGCTCCACCTGACCTCAGCTTTTTGTTTCTTATTTTTATTTTCTTCATCCTTTCATCCTTCTTCGCCTCCCCCACCCCCAGAAACTTAGAGAACTGCACAGGACACTAAAGAGCTTGCTATTGTGTTTTCCTCATGACAGCCAACTCCGTATCCTTCAGTATGGATTAGCCTTGCTCTATCCCCTTCACTCAGCCCAAGCTCTCTGCAGAGCCAGTTTCTCTCCCATTCTTCACTTTTATCTTTTCAAAAAAAATTTGCCACTGCTTTTGCTTGTTTCTTTTTATTACTATTTCCAACTCCAAAATAAGGAGCAAGCAACCCAAAACCTGGTAATAGTTAATTGGTGAGCCACTTTGGAAGTAGCTAAGTAGCTATACTAGTAATCCTATAAGCCTATAGGATCAATATTAAGTAGGTGGCTATTCTACTAGTCCTATAGGTTGATTATAGTTTGACCCACATTGTACCCATGTTGTGAGTTTGCTGGATAAATTACCCCTGATGAAGAGCCTTGGTGGCCACCCATTCAGGACCCATCCTGGAAATCCAGAAGCTACTCTTATTCCCAATACAACTCTCCTAACTTCCTCCCTTGGTTCACAACTTTATTCCTCAAAGCTGTGAAATTATGAACTTGGCACATTTGACATCTAAAAAGTTGGGAATTATAATTTTTCTATACCAGCATTATGTTAACTAAAATAGAATGACAGTAGCCTCCCTTACCTTGAACTTCTGTTTCATCCACTTTGCTAAATGGTTAGTTAGTGAAGGTTTCACAATTTCATCTGCAGCCTTTCCCGCTACAGTCAGAGGAGGGCTCAGAGTCATTTAGGTGAATGTGAGTTCTCTTAAGTCTTTTTTGTTTTTTCTCCTGGCTCAATTTCTCCTGCTCTTTCTAACCTGACAAGTATTCCTTCTTTTTAAAAGAAGAAACAGAACTGAAGCAGGATTTCAGAAATTCCACATTCTCTCTGTTTTGACCATACTTCAACACCTGAGAATTATTGTTTTCTTCAACAATAAAACACAAAGTATATGTCCTTTATTCTGCTGAGCAGCACAACAAGCTGTCCATACCATACACTCTCCAGCAAGTCCTCCGTCTTCTCAGAAGAGCCAGACAGAATGAAGAGAGAAGGGAGGACCAATTCCAATCACTTGTATCCTTTCTAGAGTAAGTCAGGTCATGGCCTGGCATGAGGTCCACACACACACTGATACAGCTGATAGAGACCTAAAGTCCCATCATTAGTATTTTGAGTGACTCAAGTACCATTATTTTCTGCTAGGTCATGTTGACATAAAATTCTCATAATCACTGGCCTTGTGAAATCCATGGCTCAAAACATTTTCTAAGCAGAGACTGCAACTAATACCCATTGAAGCCAATCACTCAGTACTCATGCATGACAGCATTGAGGGTTCTGAGTCTTTTGGCACTCTGCTCACTTATTAAGGGAAGCACCATTCTACTACTGGGGCACAATTACAATGTAGGAACACATTTATAAGATGGCAAACCTATAGATATTTCATGATCAATTAAAAAATCTCTGACAAAGTTTCTGTTCTGCTGCTTCTGCTGAATTCCATTGACCTTGATGGTGTCTACAGCCCAGCTGCACACCTCTGAGGAGCACTGAGTCAGAGTAATTGTCTATACCTTAAGATGTCCTGGGCTAATTCAAGAGTCCCTCCCAGAAATGTTCTTATACTATGGTAATGCCTTTAACTGTTCACTCTAAGGACCCCTCCCCTTGTTCCCAGAGTGTATCTATATTGAGTGTTTCTATAGTATGATAAACAATTCCTTTGTTTCAAGACTAGCCTGCCTATCAATATGACTCAATGCATGTAACCAATTATGCAACATTGTGTTACTTGTTTTGTACCTTCCACTTCTAAATTATGTATAAACTAAACTCTTTCTAAATTCAGCACTGTTGCCTTTGAGGAATTATCCTGCAACATTTCACGGACCTGGAGTTCCAACAGTCTGCTGGTGTAAAGATTAAATGCTGCCTTCTTATCTCTTTAGTGCAAAGAATCTTCCTTTCAGTTTGGTTTGGTTTGGTTTGGCTTGGCACAGGAATTCTCCCACAATACTAGAAGGTATAATCTCTGGGTGTCATTTGATCCAACAATAGCTATCAAGTATGAGACACATGCTATTTTCCAGGTAGTTTTCAGTACTTTGTATACATCATTTCAAATATCTCTTTTAAATTAGGATATAAACTTCATGTCTATAAATTTTACAAATACCTGTGTTATACAGGTAATTTTACAGAGATGTCCATTTTATAGATAAAGACATTGAGGCTCTACCCATTACAGGTAGCTGAGTTAGTTAGAAATATTATAAGCAGTCAGACCAGGCTGGGCCCTCAAAGGAGACACTGCAGAAGACCAGATATTTTGCAACCTTGGAGAAGACAGACACCTCCCACTGTGGACCAGATCTCAAGACAAAGGGAAAAACAAATGCAACCACACCCTAAGTATAAACATCAGGGATTGATATTCTAAATAGGTACGGATCACTTTGAGGAAACCAGGAGTCACCTTCTCAAAGCCCTAAAGGAGGAGTCACTGCTGTTTAAGCATGCCTGCTTGCTATGTGACTCACTTTCCCATTTGTTCCTGATTTAATAAATTTTACCTGAACAGTTAATCTTATTGGTTGACTATAGTTCTGTCCCACCTCATGCCCATCTGCCTTACAAGTTCCTATGTTTTCTCTATCTTGGACCTATCTCACCTCATGGTTTTACTCTATAAAAATCCCTAGAAAAGATAGAGTCTTTGGCAACCCACTTGGGACTCCTTCTGTCTCTCTCTTTCAGACAGAAGCTTTCCTTTTCTCAATAAATATATTCTGTTCTTAACCTCCATTGTTCCTAAAATTCATTCTTCAATTTTAGAGAACATGAAGTCATACTGGACATCTAGTAGGTTGAGAGTTTCATTCCTCTATATCATGCCAACTGTTTGCTGTAAAGTATGCTAGTCCCTCTTAGAAGTAGATTATAACCTTGACTTGTATAAGATGAAAATCTCCTTAAGGAAGTAAAAATTTGAGATAAATAATTTGAGAAACCACATTGCTGCTTAAAGTTAGACAGAGTCTGAGAATCCTAGCTAGAGTAGTAGGCATGAAAATCATGTCCAGTCTAGAGGCCAGGACAGGACTGTAACTTAAAATAAACCCGGTTACCACTATCTAGATGGACAAACATCACGGCCAGAGTGGAAATATGGTCAGCATCAAGGTGTGCATGGAGAGCCACTGGTCGAGGCAAGCCTGGAGACAGGGGATAGAATATTTAGGGTAATTCTCAGAATGGCTTCTTTTGTTGTTGAGAGCTGGCCCAAAGCTGTCCAAACAGCAGTGTGGGGAACCACTTGGATGACTCTCCTTGAAAGAGGAGCAATTATCTCCATTTTGGATAAACTTGGCCCTATCTCCATGTGTTGATATGTACAGAGATAGCTAGATCATTTCTTTGTCCTTTCAATTAACTTTAAGCAATGAAAATTGGGCTGGCTGGGGAGCTGATGCTTAATCTTTGAAGCAAGGCCACAGTCACTGTTTTCCCTGTCCAATGACTTCCAAACAATGTGGTTGAGCTGGGCAAGATGGAGAGCCATGCTCCATGCTCTTGGCTGGGACTGAGCCTCAAGATAAGAGGCCATGAATTCCCAGAGCAGAAAAGATTGTACATCAGAGCTGAAATGCTGACCCCAAAATATTAGATACTACCTGAGTTGTGTTTTACAGATTATTCTCTCTGCATCTCTTTCCATCTGCATATCACAGAGGTGATCTCAGGCCTCCTACCTAGCCCGGTTCACAGCACTCACATGTATTTGCCCATGCTCACTATCACTTATCCCTGAGCCACTGCCCTCAGGGAGGATTAATAAAGCCCAGATTGCACCCTGGTTCACGGCCTATGTTCTGGTGAACCTTTATCCTGGCTGGACTTAAGACCCCTTGGTTCCCCATAACTTAAAACCCATTGGTTTTATATATATATATATATATATATATATATATATATATATATATATATCTTAGTGTCTTTGTGTGTTGGGGTGTGTGTGTGTAGTATGAGGAATTGAACTCAGGACTTTGAGCTTGCCGGGCAGGCTTTGGACCACTGAGCTATATCCCTGGCCAATGGGTTGCACTGAAAGTGGTAGATTGGAATTAACTCACTGGAATCCCAATAACTTTCTTATGGGACTATGAATTTAAACTTCTCAGATTGTGATGAAGACTGGGAAGGGATCTCTATTATGGAGCAGTGATTCTTAACCTTAGCTGAACATATGAAATACTGAGGAGCCCAGCAGGACCTTTTAAACTCCCTCAGAATGGAATAAATGGAAGCCTAGCTCGCATCAGTAGCTTCTCCCTTCACTGCCTGCACACGTAGCTCCATCTTACCTCTACCTTTTCCTCTCATTCCTCTCCCTTCTTTCCTTCTCTCTCTTCCCCTTTACTTCCCCCTCTTCCTTTCTCTTTTCTTTCTTTCTATATCTTTCCCTCCTCTTTTCCTCTTCTCTTCCTCCACCCACCTTTTTTAGATCCCTTTCTTTTTACCCTTCTCTCCCACCCTTTTCCACCCTCTCCATTTTATTCCCTTTTCCTTACTTTCCACCATTCTCTCCTTTCCTTGTAAATATTTATGAACATCTGAAGAATACAAGGCACCATGATAGGAACTGGCTTCAGGAAGAAAACCAAGATGTGTAAAGAGAAATAAACAAAACTATTTTGATAACAAAGGTATGAAATAAATGTAGCAGAAGTCCAGAGGCAGGTGTACCTGAGGCTTCTTCAAGGCATCATGGAAAGCTTCACAGAAGATGCACTTTTAGACTGAGTCTTGACACATGAGAAGGAGTTTACAAGTCAGTAAGTGTGGCAGGAAAAGCTGCTGTTTATGGCTGGTGCTTGAAGGGGGACATGCAAGTGTCTCCATGTCATTAAAGTATGAAGTGCTAAGGTAGGTGGCAGGAGGTAAGAGACAGTGTGAAAATTCTGATAAACTGTGTAAATGAGCTTCAATTTTTATTGTGTAGATGAAGAAAGCTACTGATGGTCTTTTAGCAGAGTATGGAGGACCATCTGGATGGTTCTAGAAAGAAGAGCAATTATCTCCGTTTTGGCTAAACTTAGCCCTATTTCCAAGTGCTGCTATGTACAGAACTGGTTAAGACTTTTCCTTATCCTTTCAATTGGCTTTAAGTAATACAAATCAGTGTAACTGAGTTGCTAATGTGTCAAGCTGCTGCTTTGAAGCAAGGTGACAGGTCAGTACTTCTCCACCCCATAGCTCCCAAAAAACTTGTGAGCTGAGTGGGAGGGAGAGCCATGCTCCAGGCTGTGAGCGGGAATCAAGCCTCGAGGTAAGAGCCTATGACTTCCCAAGGCATGAAACTCTACACACCTGCACTGAAAGCACCAGCATCAAAACACTGGATATTACCTTGGACTGCGTCATGTCGATTACTCTTTCTGCGTACCCTTCATATTGCAGAGATGATCTCAGGCTCTTTACCTAGCCCTGCTTACAGCACTCAGGACCTCCTCTCATTCTTACGGTCACTCATCCTCGAACCACTCCCTTCTTCATTAATGAATAAAACCCAGGTTTTGCCCTGGGTCAAAGTCTTTGCACTGTTTAACCATCACCTTAGCTGGACTTAGGACCCCCTGGGCTCCCCACAACTATCAATATGCCTTAGTGCCTTTATTCTCACCATGAGTTGCACTTGGAGTGGTAGATTGGAATTAACTTAGTAGAATTTCAGTAACTTTTCCCTGGGATTACAAATACAAAGTTCCTGGACTGTGATGAGAACCAGGAAGGATTCTCTATAGCAGAGAGGTAACATAAATCAACCCTGCCTGCTAGAAATATCACTACATCATCAGTGGAGAGAGTAAATTGAACAAAGGCTACACTGTGAGCAAGGAATGGATAGAAAGCCAATGCACCCCAAACTAACAAACGGGTCAGGGAAGTGTGGGGAAGGCTAGGAGATAAAACAGGAATTGGGGTGTGTTAGATGCATGAATCAACTCCACACAAGGTGCTACAAACATGTACAAAATTAAAAAGTAAAAAAGGAGGCAGATCAAGAAATGGAGGGAAGGGGAAGGAGGGAGGGAAAGAGGATGATAAAAGGAATTAAAATGTGTTATGAACGTGTATCAACTTCCCACAATGAATGTAAATGTTATGCACTACACATGTAACACACAAACAAAAAATTTAAAAGGTCATTAAACAGAGACTGAAGCATAACACCTAATAGTACATGCTTCTGTTCTTTTTCTGATTCAGGCAATCTGCTTTGACCACTATGATTCACTCAATTTCCTTCTTTCTCTTCTTTTCTCTTTCTTTCTTTCTTTCTTTCTTTCTTTCTTTCTTTCTTTCTTTCTTTCTTTCTTCTTTCTTCTCTTTTACTTTATCTTTTTTCTTTCCTTCCTTCTTTAATTCTTTCTTTCTCTCTTTCCTTCCTCTCTCCCTCCCTCACTCTTTCTTCTTTCACCCAATCTTCCTTGATTCCTTCCTTTTTTTATCCTTCTCTCCCATCTTTTTTCCACTCCTCTCCATTTTATTCCCCTTTCCCTTCTTTCCACACTTCCCTCCTTTCTTGTAAATATTTGTGGATTACACAAATAAGTACTTGTGGAACATCTAAGGAATACCAGGCACCCCAACTTTTCCCCTGGAAAGCCTTTGTAATGGTTTAGCTATTAATTCTCTCCCCACTCCAAGTACTGTATACTCAGAGGTGGGGCTTCTGGAAGGTGGTGGGGTTATGGGAATATTATAGTTGACTTACTGTTTTGAGATGGATCTGGTTTGAGGCAGGTTACTGTGGTAATAACTTGGAAGGGTGTATTTTTATCCCCAGTGTCCCTCCTCTCTCTACAACCTTCGTGGCTGCCATAGGCTGACCACCCTTTCCCCCACCATGCCTCTCTGCCATCCAAGTTTCTGCCTTGCAGCCAACCAAGCACAGACTAAAACTATCTTTCTGTAAGTTTGGGTGTCTTTGCTTTTTCCAGTGACAGAAAATCACCTAAAAGATGTTTCTTCCAGAATAGTTTTACCACATAAAATAACTAGTCCATATAGACACACTGATGGAAGTCCTTCTCCAAGCATGGGGAAAGAGATTCTCCATGTTTTGTTTTGGGAGCACTCCTAGTTCTAAGGGGCACATGGGATTCAGACATCTGGACATCTGATAAGGTTCAGAGAGAGGAGGGAGGAGGAAGGAGGAGTTCTTTGCTCACTGATATAGATGGTCTTTGCCTTAGAGTCCTCACTCATTGTCTCAAATCTCTTAGCTGATGAAGACAGTGATAAAAGCATCCTCTGTGGCCTGCATCAATTCTGCTGGAGGGATAATATGGAAAGTGTGGACACTGGAACTCCATCGACTTGGGTTCAAATGTCAGGTTCACTTTCACTAGCCATGTGAGCACTAATAGGCCATGAATTCTGTTCAACATTCTCTGAATTTCATCCATGATATTAAGATAACTACTGCCTTCAGGAATCATTGTGAGAATTAGAAATATGTATCAACATGGATGAGTCTCTGTCATGATTTGGAGAAGTGTTCCTAAAGGCCCTTGTGCTAAAGTTGGTCCCCAGTTCCTGGTTCTATTAGAAGGTAGTGAAGTAGGGACTATTGAAAGTCTTCTAGTTATATTGGGCATACCCTTGAAGGAGATATTAGAATATCTGGACCAAGACCCCTCATCTTTCTGTTTCTTCACCACCATGAGGTGAGCATCTTCCCCCTCATACTCCTGTCATGATTCTCTGTTTTGCCACAGGCCCAAAAGCAAATCAACCAGAGAGTGATGCCTTCAAACCAACCAGGGAGTGGTACCTCCAAAACAATGAACCAAAATAAATCATTCTTTAAAAAAAAAAAAATTCTTCTCTTAAAGTTGATCATCTCAGATATTTTGTTACAGTTTGAAAAGCCAACTAATACAATCTCAAATGCATCATGTAAGAGAAAGAAATCAGTTTCAAAATGCTACATTACATGACATTCTGGAAAAGAAAAAACTATAGCAATGAAAACCAACAATAGATGCTAGAGGTTGGAGAGGTAGGTGTGGGCCACAAAAGGTCATAATAGAATTTAGGACTGTGTGTGGGAGTAATAGAACTGTTTGTATTTAATTATATTGATGACTACATGACTATATATATTATATTATATTATGTATTATATATATAAATTCATAGAACTGAATACTAGAATGATGAACCTTCTATAAATTTTATATTAATCAAGCTGTTTTTAAATTGCTGGAAAGACAAAAAGATACAGATACGATAATTCTCTCAGGCTGACCCACTAAGACAGTCACAAGGGCTTGTTATGTTGACAGCCCTGAGCTTGCTGAGGTTTGTCAAGTATCCTATAAGCCAAGTACATCTTCTGAAAAACCCTCCTTCTTCAGGCTCTAAACTTGCCTGCCAAGTCCTCTCTTTTCCAAAGAAATTGTGGCACTGGGGTGTGTAGACTCAGCCTTACAAATGCTTAATGCACCCAAGTGCTTTATCACTCAGAACTAGCAAGCCTGTCTTCTCTGTTGAAACAAGAGTGTTGTCCTTCCCTGTGCTTCAGGATCCCCACAGCTCACAATGGAGCCTTGAGAGCCAGCCACTTTCATATGTTATCAGCATCCATGAAGGTACTTACATTTTTTTTTATGGCAAGCCAGTAAATATGATATTTATACAACCACAAAGCAGTGGCCTACAAATCAAATATATGTGTTACATGCAACCTCTTAACCTAACAAAGTGATGAATGTTCCCTTCCTTGCACCAGAGAGATAACAAGCTAGAACTGTGAGTTTTTAATCAAACCACAAGTGAGAAATGAACAGAACAAATATGGTAATGATGCATGTTAATCTCCTCAAAGTTATCACAGGGATAGGCCCATACAGGACCCTTCATTTCTATGGAAACCATAAAAGGCAGTTTGGACAAAGGGAAATGAAACCAAAGAAAGGAAGGAATTGTCTGTGTTCTGAACAAGACTGAATTTCAAGTTGGTCAGCTGATGGTCTGGAAACCTTCAAAGCTTGGGAGGCAAAGCCCTGCATTACCCAGCTCAGGCAAGGGCAGCTGTCAGATTTGTGCTCATGTCCCAGTTCTTACTGGGGATTGAACTCAGGACCTTGCACTTGCCAGGTAGGGGCTTATGCCATTGAGCTAAATCCCTAGCCCTCATGTTCCAATTCTTTAATCCTGGCTGCTAAAGAGAACCAGCAACACCTGTGGAGTGAGATGAGGCAAAAGTCCAGGTTGAACAGAAGAAAAAAGGCAGAGGAAAATATGTTCACCCCAAAAATGGTTCCCGGCACCCCAGAATTGGGATAGCACTCTTCCTAAGCAGTGCTGAAGACGCCCTGCCTGTGTCTCTACTGTAACAGAGACTGATCTGATATTCTAGCCTGCTTACTTTCTGTCTCCCCCACTAGCTTCTTCATTAAGAATAAGGTAGTATAGAATTCATTTTTGTATTAATAGCAGGAATAGCTTATATAATAATAATAATAATATAGCATATTATATATAACAACAGCTAGTACAACAGGAATAGCTTCTAAAATAATAGGAATGAACATATTGTACCTATAGTGCCTCAGGTATGCCCTTGAATTCCTAATATATAACCTTTAATTTTCACTGTTAATTTTATACTCATTTATAGATATGACGATTGAGGCATGTCATGGTTTATGTCAGTGGCCCCCGAGCCTCATGAGTTATGAACTTAACCAAATTTAGCATTTGTGATTGGTTCATAGTCTAGCGCTCGGATTGGTGGTGTGAGTGCACTACTTGCCTAGGGGTGAAACCAGGATATGATGTAAGGGTGGGAAGAAGGTGTGTCTCTCTCTTTCTTGTTGGTTTGTGCCTTGCTGTTTGCACTGGCCATGAATGGCAGCACTGCCATGCCACCCTGCCTTGGAGCCAACTGAGTATGGACTGAAATCTCCAAGAACTGTAAGAAATAAACCTTTCCTTTCTTCATTTGGGTGTCGGATATTTTGTTCAGCAACAAGTAAAAAGTACCTAAGACAGAATTTGGTACCAGAGGAGTGAGGTCATTGCTGTGACTATACCTGACCACCTGGTTTAAGAGCCTTTGGAAATAGCTCATAGGAAGAGTCTGGAAAGGCTTGGAGATGTTGCCTGAAAGAGCGGCATTGGAACAGCTTCGACTGTTCTGTAGGGGAGATTCTGGTCAGAACTCAGTAGACCAGAGGCTGATAGAAAGCCTGCCAGTAAAGACCAGGCTTGGGAGGTTTCTGTGGGAAAAAAGGACTGCACTGGACTCCAGTTGATGTATGTTATGACTTGACAGAAAGTTTGTCTGCATTTTGCTCATGTCCAAAGACTGCCTGAGACTGAGATTAAGGGTGGAGGACTGATTAATCTGGTAAAAGAAATTTCAAGGAAACCGAATGTTGAGGCTGTGGCATGGCTATTGTGGGGGGCTTTTAGCCAGATTTATGTTGCAAATCAAGAGCAAAAAGCCCAGCAGGAGGATCATTTAAAATGCTGTGAGTTTGGCCAGAAGGAAAACTCCAGCAAAGCTGTGGATTGTAAAGATAGAGCTGAGACTTTGATTGCTGAGAAGGAACAGAGAAAAAAGATGGTCCATCCCAGGAATCATTGGGTCTCCATTCTTTGCAGCCTCAAAACTGCAAAAATGAAAGAATTTGCTCAGAGGAGAAAGCTACAGAGCATCGTGCTCCAGAATGGCAACGGAGGCCACATGATGTTCCAAAATGGTGGCAGCCATATGAGGTTCCAAAATGGCAGCAGCCACACCAGGTTCCAGAATGGTAGTGACATACAGAAGCTTTCTGTCACAATCAAGTTCACAGAGCCCAGAAATCCAGGCACTCGACCCCTATAGCTAAGAAAGTGAAAAGCTTGGCTACTGCTCCAGCTGGCAGCAAACCTTGGTGGCATCCATGTGCTGCTGATTTTAGGTGCAAGGAAAATGCACAAATTCTGAGGGTAAGATGACTTCCACCTCTATTGCAAAAGGCCTGGGAAGCTAAGCAGTGTACCCCTGAGAGGGCAATACGCAAAGATGTAAGGGTAAAGCCAAAGGTGCAGTGGAGACCCCCGAAGTTTGGAAAAGCCAGGAATGTGGATCATTCAAGGAAAGCTGCAAAAACTGAGCAGAGAGGGTTTAAGAGAGAAGCTGTGGGAGCGGAAATCCCTGGAAGTGCCGTAGGGGTGGAATTCACCCAAGCCTTTTGGAGCTTACAGAATGCTTCAAATGCTGAGCATGGAAATCTAGGACTTAATGTACACCCTGCTGGATGTTGGACTTGCTTTGGTTCCAATACTTTGTTTTCCCGTTTGTAACTTTTGGAATGGTAATGTTTATCTTGTGCCTTTGCATTTTGAAAATGTTTAACCTTGTTTCATTTGTACAGGGGGTTACAGTTAAGAGTTTGCCATAGATATCTGAGGAGACTTGGGACTTGGACTTCTCAGCAATGCTGAAAATGTTAGGACTTTGGCAGCTCTTGGAGATGTCTTTGGTATAAAGGATGTGCATGAGTCTTGGAGGCCAGGGGTGGAATGTCATGGTTTATGTCAGTGGCCCCCAAGCCTCATGAGTTATGAACTTAACCAAATCTAACATTTGTGATTGATTCGTTGTCTAGCACTTGGATTGGTGGTATGAGTGCTACAGCTGCCTAGGGATGGAGCCAGGATATGATGTAATGGCGGGAAGAAGGTGTCTCTCTTGCTGGTTTGTGCCTTGATGTTTGTGGTGGACCTACCATGCCACCCTGCCTTGGAGCTGACTGACTATGGACTGAAACCTCCAAGAACAGTAAGAAATAAACCTTTTCTTCCTTCATTTTGGGCGTCAGGTATTTTGTTTCAGCAACAAGTAAAAAGTAACTAAGACGAGGCACAAAGATTTCAAGATATTTCCCCAAGTCCACATTGCTAGTCAGTAGCAGGAGTCAACCCCCTGTCCTCTTCCCTTCAGGGTATAATTGTCAGAAGCATTATGGCCTGGTTTCCCTTTCCTTATCTTTCCTTCTACCCAAAGTCACCCTTAAATTCCTGCATTAAAAATGAAATAAGATTTGCAAAACAATTCCATTTGAAGACAAATTAGCAAAGCTATGATTTTAATTTCCACTTTCACATAAGACTTTGTCTAATTAATTCAAAACAATTCCAGACCCCAGTTGTTGTTTTTTATATTTTATTTTTAAAGATTGATAACAATTGTGTCTCAGGACTCATAGGCTGCAGTGGTATTTCCAAATAAGATTTAAATTATTGATGCCTGATAGAAATTTTCTTCAATGCCTGAGCTGCTTTTTATCACTTTTATCCATTGTCTCTTCCACCTGGAGAAAATACTCTTCGGATAAGTAAAGAGTTTTAGAGAATCCAGACAATGAATTGAAACATTCCATGCATTCTTGCCTAACCATCAGTTTCCTCGTGGCACTCCTTGACATGAAGATTCTGAAATTAGGTTCATCCATAATTTATAAATCATAAGCCAGAACTGTAATGTGTTGGTTACTTGTCTTTGCTTTTCTAAATACAAAAAGGTGAAAATACTGAAGAATAAACTTAACTAAAGAGATTTTTTAAAGACTTGTACTAAAAACTGCAAAACATTGATAAAAAATATTTTTAAAGTAAAAATAAATAGAAAAACCATCCCATGTTCATGAATTGGAAGATTTAATATTTTCATTATGATGACCCATTGACCCTCATTCTTGAGGTCTCCTTTCAGGGGAGCGCTAACTCTACAAAGATTCCCCAATCTTCTTTTGCTTTCATATTCAGAATTATACTTTGCTTTTTTTTTTTTACTATGAATGTACACAAATTTTCCTTCTGGTTTACTATTGGTAGTTTACGTATATATCTCTGACTAAACCATGAGTACACAGGGAGAACAAAGGCCATTAGCTTTCCACCAGCACCTCAGTATTTTCTCCTTTTCAGTTGTGTTACACAGCTTTCCCTCACTGCAACAAAATACATGACACGCACAATTTAATGAAAGAAAAATTTATTTTGGTTCATGGCTTCAGAGCTCAGTTCACAGATCACTGGTTCCATTACCTTGGGCCTCAGATGAGACAGAATATCATGGTGGCAGGAGTGTGTGGGGAAGGTGGCTGCTCACCTCATGGTAGCATGAAGCAGAAAGAGCAAGAAAGAGGAAGGGAAGGCAGCTGCCAGCATGCCGCTCTGGTAAGTGGCTGTGGCCTGGCAAGCCGCAGCTGCCCCAGGGCAAGAACCATATCGGCGTTTCCTGAGATCTGTGAGGCGCCGTGTTGGACCTTGGGGCGCTGGGAAAAAGGGCAGCCAGGTCACCCCTCTGGTGGGCAGCTGTGAGCCCTACCGGTGCGTTGGCTAAGAATCAAACATCCATCCCCCCCACCCCTGCTAGCAAGTGAGGGCTGGAGATCTGAGCATGTCTTGCAAGTTTGACTATATGCAATATAGCAAATAAGGGGGATTTTCTTCTGCCATCTCTTTGAGGGCAAATATTTTTAACCTCTGTTTTGCTCTATTTTGATCAATGGTATTGCTCTATTTAATATTCTGGTCTTGTAATTTTAGTATTTCCTTCGGTATTGCTCTGCCTGATTGAAGGAACAACTACTATGAAGAAAACCAGTTGTACTATTGTGCCTATTGCTGTTCCTGTGGCCTGCTTTGAGGTTCTGTGCCAATTTCACTGCACTGCCTCAGTTGGCTATGTCCTGTCTTGTTCTGCTATATTTTACTACCTTCAAAATAAAATAAATAAATAAAATAACAAATAATAAATAAATAAAAATGTAAAAAAAATAAAAACAAAACAGATCAGCAAGGTACTGAGCAAACTGTAACATGATATAACTAAACAGATAATGGACTTAAAAAGCAAAAGGAGGAAAAGCAAGTGCTTTAAAGGATATAACTGCATGCATATTTAAGGGTGTAGGATTGATAATTATGTTGCTAAGTTTTTGTTGGATCAGAGAATGGAGCTGTTTGCAGCCTCACTGTCTGAATGTCCACTTTGTATGCTTTGATTTTGTAACTTGAACAAGTACATCCAGGAAGACAATATGTAATGTATCAACTAGTGATTTCTTACTGTTCATTTTTTTTTTTGGAAATTCTATATTGTTTTTACTCTTTTCTTTTTTGTTTTGCTTTATTTTTCCTCTCTCTTTAAATAAAATTAAAAAAAAAAAAAGAGGAAGGGGCCAGAGGCAAGACACCCTCACACACCCTTCTGTGCTTCATAGGTTCATCCCTAGTGACATTCTTCCCGAAACTAAGTCCCACCTTCTAAAGGATTTACCATCAAGGCCATCACAGGCAACCAAATCTTTAGTACATGGCCTTTGATGAAAGTTTCCAGATCCAAAGCATGATATTAATCTATATGAAAAAGGTGTTTTTCTCGATTTCCTTTTCAAATTAGTCATTGTTAGTGGATATAAAAATGCAACTCTTTTTTTCAACATGGATATGCATTCTGACACTGTGGAATTTATTAATTCTACAGGTATTTTTTAATGAGTATTTTCTCCCATTCCATGTGTTGTCTTTTCTTTTTATTTATTTTTTATTTTAAAGAGATTAAAAGAAAACAAAGTAAAACAGTAGGATTGATAGAGGATTTTGAAAAAAAAGCTGATAGGAAATTAACAATAGTCACTATAGTGCGATTATCTTCAAAATAGTTGCTCAGATTACAAGATACAGGCATGCAAAACAGATCAAACAATATAAGTAATCACAATTTCTTTCCCTGAACTAGTAGGATCAAAAGTACAATATCTTAGCTGTCTTGTGTGTGTGTATGTGTATATATATATATATGTATTTTTTTTCCCTTTCTTGTTTTTTCTTTTTCCCCATCCCAGTTGTTCTTTACATTCCCTTTCACAATCTATTGGTATTTTTTGTGGGTGTAAATTTTTTATAGAATTTTCTATATATAAGATCATGTCATTTGTGAAAAAACATATTTATTTATGCTTTATTTCTTTTGTAGGGATTAATGTTGTCCTTAGCTATATGGTGTTATGTATTTACATAATCCATTCTTTTCCAAGCTATTTGTTGTATCATCTCTGTGATACGCCAAGATTCCATTAAATGTGGATCCATCTCTAGCACCTCTAGTTTCTTCCACTGATTTTTTTGAGACCATTATTATTTTTATAGTTTTGGTTACTATAATCATCAGGCAAATAAAAATTTGAAAAATCCAAACATGATAAATGTATAGGACACTAGAAACTCATATAGTGGCAGAAGACACAAATTGATGCAATCATCTAGATTAACAATTTGACAGTAACACGTATGAGATATTTTCCTTTCCATAACTGAGGATTCTATAGTATAAATACAACAGTTTGTGCAGGACTTTACCTATGCATGGACATTTGGATTATTTCCATGTTTTTGCTATTAGAAATGAAACTATTCTGAGAACTCGTGTAGTAGACCCTTTTGTGGATTTAACTTCTCATTTCTATGGGTAATGAAATTAATTAGCCATATAGTAAGTATATGTTTAACTTTACTGAAAATGTCCAAATCGTTTTCCAATGTAGTAGCACTACTTTAAATTCTAACTAGTAATTATGAGGCTTCTAGTTTCTCCACATTCTTGACAATAATTAGTATTGCATATATTTTAAATTATATTCGGTTTACTGTGAAATGATATCTCACCGTAGGTTTTGAGTTCCTTTGGTGATTAATGTTGAGCATATTCCTACATGTGTTTTGGACATCCATATATATTTTCTTTGATCAAGTATCTATTCATATATTTTGGCCATATTCAACTATGCTATCTCCATACTTTGATTTGTAAGAATTAATTACATAATCAGAAAACAAGTCTATTATTATGTTGAAATATGTATTGTGAATATTTTACCCAGCATGAAGACTTGATTTTTACTTTTCTTAATGATGTCTTCCAAAATCCTGAAATTTTAATGCATTCTAATTTATCAACTTTTCTTTTATAATTTTCCCTACCTAAAAAATTTTTGTCTACAAGATGGTGCAGTGATTTTCTTCTGCAGTTTTATAATCTGAACTCTGAACCTCTGAGATAAGATTCAGAGTTCACTTTTTCCAATGTGTATATCTAGTTGTTGCAGCATAATTCTTTGATCCTGTGTATTTCTTTTCATTGAGATCACAGTCAGCTATATAATTAAATAGGACTGATATGATGAGACATAAGAAATACTTTCTGTTGCCAGGTGAAAGAATTGTAGAAACTGAAAGACAGAAGGTCAGTCAAATACAACAAAAGGTGAGTCATCCTTTCTCTGAGCTACCCACGAAGGCTATCCTTACTCTATCGGTATATAGATTCTATGAAATACATCTCTTGTCTGTCTTTGAGTGATACTATTATGATAGAAGAAATTTAAGAGAGAAAATTTCCACTTTCCTTTTCCTCGCCTTTGTGCCATCATTGCCATACATTTTACTTCCACAAATTCCACAATTTATTACTTCTTCTTAGACAGGTAATTAATTCCATGTTAACAATATTTTAAAAATACATTTTATGTTTAGGAGAATGAGGTACATCTCTGATAGTTTCCAATTTCCTTAAAGTAAGAATAAAAAATGTACTTTAGAGAAGACAGAACACTGGCAGAATTAACAGCTTAATTAGAATATAACTAAGTGGAACAGCAACTGAAGCTGCCTAGATTGTCATGCTGCCATATGGTGCGCAGTGGAGGTGAAAACCTTGTTATTTTTGTGGTCATATCGGTATGAGTGTTCATTTGTGCATCTGTCCTTACAGTGTCTATATTTAGCACAACATTTTGAATCAGAGCAGTCCAATACAAATGCGGTGTGAGCCACAAAGTTAAACAACATAAATAACCTTTAAGTTTCTTGTATCTAGATTTAAAAAGTAAAGATACAGATGATTTTTTTCAATGGTGGGAAGTAAAATCAGAGTCTTTGCACTGAGATGCTTCCCAAGTCTTTAATTTTTTATTCAGAGACAGTCTTGCTACATCATTAAGTTGCTTAGGCTGGGCTTGAACTTATGATCCTCTTGCTTCAACCTCCCAGAATTCTGGGATTAAAAGCATATACCACAACCATACACATAAGCGAAATAAATAAAACTCACATGTATAAATACTGTATAGTCTCCCTAGTGTAAGAAATGGTTAAGAGTACAGGAGATTTTATAGTAATCATGGTTTCCCCTTACATTGCTTTGAGGTTTTATAATGTTTCCATTCATTAGTTGGAATGGTTTTATTCTGTTTTGTTTGATCTTATTAGGTGTGATAGTATGAATAGCTGCTTTGAAGAAAACAAGACATTATGGCAGCCATTGCTGATTTAATATCATCTTGCTTTGAAGTCTATTACCATTGGTTCTATCATGTTGTGTCTTACTGGAGTTTAATATGCATGGTAGTATAAACAAATTTTTATGGAAAATGAGATATTATAGTAGCCATTGTTCATCTTCTATTATTTGGTTCAGAATGCCTTGTAATACTTTCATTCTCTTGAATGGTTTTATTCTATTTTGTTATGTTTGATATTATTGTATACAAAGTTATGCTCAACTATTTCATTTGTCTTGTTGTGAAGTGCTGTGTTGCTTGTATTGCTCTGTTCTGATCTGCTTTATTCTGTCCTCTTTTGTTTTATTCTCTTTAAAATAAACTTTTAAAAAAAGCGTATACCACCATCTGAAAATTTAAATATATTTTATTGTATTCAAAATTATATCATCATATAATCAATATGAAATTATTAATGAGATACATTCTTTTACATATTAAAATTTTGAAATCAACTGTATATTTTATACTTATAGAATACATACAGTAAGACGAGTCTCATTTCAAATTCTCAATAGGTGCATATGAATAGTGGCTACAATTTTAGACAATGCAGTTCTGGACAGTGTTTGGTTTTCCCCTACCCAGTAGTATGATTCAAAGGATATTTGTGTAGTTTAATGGCAAACAGAATGCTAAATCAAACTCTAACATGTGTACAATATTTCTTTTCACTGAGGTCACACTCTGCAATATAATTAAATAAGACTGATGTAATGAGACACAATGAATACTTCATGTTGCCAGGCAAACTGACAAAATTACAAGAACTGAACAATAGGTTAGTCAAATACAACAAAAGGTGAATCACCCACATAGCATAGATAGAACCGAAGGTCAGTAAAAGATCCTGTAAATGGAGCAAGTTAAGCCCCTTCTAGCCTTTGAAACTCTCTTTTATTTTGTTTTATTTATATTTCTTTGCTTCTTTTAAAGATTATTCATAATTTCCTTGGGACCTAAAGGACATTAACAAGATTGGCACATATAATTGCATTTCCTAGACAACACATTTTTAAGACTAACATTTTTAAATGGAGCATCAAGATCCTGAACCCTGAGAACAAATTTTATTTTAAAATATAAAACAAACTGATCATAAAAGTCTTCGAAGGAGAAAAACAACACATTCAGAGATACAACCAAACAAATATCTGGGGTGATAAGTTTGCATACCAATCAACTAAGGTATACACTATTGCTACATAATGATCTATTCTCAAAATTAATGGTTAAATATACTACCATTCTAGTCATCTGCTCATAGTTCGCTAAACTTGGAGCCTTGGTAGTGTGAGCACATCTTTGCTCTATGTAGCATCAGTTGCCATGGCTCAATGGAGACTGATGAATCACTGGCTAGCAGTACTAGGTCTGTCCACTGGGAGCTCCGCTGAGCTGTTGGTTCTGGGCTTCTGTCACCTTTCATGTAGCCTTTGCACATAGCTAGATTGGGTATTCACAGGGTGTCTCCATGCTGATGACACCAGTTAGGATTCCAGTTTATGGTTCCTAGAATACCTAAATTAAAATTAAAATAATTAAAATTAAATTAAATAAGCCACTTGGGTATCTCTCATAATGATATCTCAAAAAGCATTTGCAGACTGAATTTATATTGTCAACTCTTTATACTGTCAACTCAAAATGTTCCCATTTCTAGTTTTATGCATCATAGTTAGTGATACTCTGTATCCACACAGGTTAATTGTAGCAGGGTGCTGCTGAAGACCCATTTTCCCTTCATTCCTCATTCAATCAATAACAAGCCAAGTCCTATTAAGGATACTATTTGTCTTGGTTACTTTTCTCTCCTTGCTGAAACAAAATACCTGACACCCAAAATGAAGGAGGTTTATTTAGTTCATTCTTTGTGGAGGTTTCAGTCCATAATCAGCTGGATGCAAGGCAGGGTGGCACGCCACTAGGGCAACACTTCAAAGCAGTAGACAGCAAAAACAGCCAGAGCAAAAGAGAGGAGAATAAGCCTCCTTTCCTCCTTTATATTGTAAGCAGGCTACCCATCCCAGAATGGGTGTAACACTCACACCACTTTGGTGCTCTCTTCTAGCACAGACTGAGGATATTTACAAAGTAAAGATCCTGGCTCCCTGCTGAGTCTCTTTGTTAAATTTCTAAAAAAGTTGACACAATGTATCAACCATAACACTATAACAAGCTGAGTTTTGCTCTGGCAAATGATACATCAAAACCCTAACTCCTGACACCTGTGAATGTGATCTTATTTGGAAATAGAATTTTTGCAGATGTAATCAATTAAGATCATATTTTTAGGGTAAGCCTTATATCCAGGCTATTATGAATAGAGGGAAAACTCATGGGAAGATACAGACACACAGAGAAAATGGCCTATGGCAGCAGAAGCAAAGATTGAAGAAATACAGCTGTAAACCAAGGAAAATCAAGGATTGGTTTGAGAAATCAGAAAAAACCAAGGCAAGATTCTCTTCTACCAGCTTCAGAGAGGACTGGATCTTGTCAAATCTTGGTAGACCTGTGAAATAATACAATTTGGTTGTTTCTAAGCCATCAAATTTGTGGTGTTTGTTACAGCAGCTTTAAGGAAAACTATTACATTTTTATTCTAAATATTTATCAAACCCTTGCTCTTTTTTATCCTTAATTATTATGCTCTTGATAACCTTTATAAGACTAAAATATAGGGCAGAGGATTTAGCTCAGTGGAGGAAGCACCTGCTTGAGAAGCCATAGGTCATGAGTTTGATGTCTGGTAACCCCCCCAAAAAGACTAAAATATCATCATTTAACTGATTAATGTCATATAATCACTTCCCCCTATCAAAGGATAAAGTTTAAGTTCCTTAGCTTGGCTTTCAAGATCTTTCATGATTTAAATCTGACTTCCTTGCATCTATGCATCACGTTTAGGCCTTTTCAAATCCATATTCCATATCCTCTCCTTACTCTAGCCTTTACATGTCATTTTTCTGTATAAGACATCCTCCATACCTCATCCCTCCACTGAACGGCAAGTCCTCAATACACAAGTCTTTGGGGATACTTCACAATTAAACAATAACGGGATTTATAGTTTGTGGTTTCCAGAGTCAGTAGAATCCAGTTGAATGTTACAAGGAAGTAAATTCTGGTTAATAGAAGTAAAAACATTTTGATAACTGAAATGTAATAGCATTATTATAATCGCTTTTGTTTATGTATTGGTGATATATTGGACATTTGCTAGACATTTTATGCTTTATTAAATTTAGTCTTTTAGTTCAAAATAGCAAAAGCTCACACAAACTATTAAAATAATAAGAAAGAACACAAAAAGGGTAAATTCATGTAGCCCTGACTGTAAGAGTCTGGGAGTGGATGAAGAAAACAGACATTGCAGTGAGTTTTAAAGGACACAAAGCAGGAAGTATCATAAGGATGGATGCTCCAGAACAGCATCTTCATCTTGTTATTTGATGGAGAGTGGTGATTATTCTGTCTGTCTGCTATGCACACATGTACCAAATATAAGCATCCTTCACATAACACATTTTGCAAAAGCACAAAAAGCTCCCAGCCAGCTCTTTTCATTTGAGGAACACACTCATTGGAATAATAGCCCAGGAAGCCTGTGATAGAATCTGTGTTAACTGACCTAACTTTTCTTTCATAAATCCAAAAGAGATTTCAGTATCATAAACATGTTGAGGAAAATCAATAGATTAATAAAGTTCAAGATGAGAAAACAAACTAAGAAACAAAACAAAAAACAGTTCAAAACAAACTTTAAAAAAGAAAATTTTTCTTTGGAGGAAACAGAAGATCCATGAAAAGAGAAAAAATTTCAACTGTTTTCATTAATATCTTCAAAGTTTCAGAGACATTGTCATCTGTGGAACATTAACACCAGTGAGCTGTTTTAAAAGAAGTTATTCAGAAAATAATTGCTTGGGAATTAGAAACGTGACTTCTGCAATAATAATTTAATAGTAGGACTGGAGGATAAAGTTAAGAAAGCTTTCAGGAACATGGAACAAAAGAAAAAGAATGTAAAACATGGGAGATAATATATTAAGAGCCAAATCATGTGCTCAAAATCCATTCTAGAAAAACAGCCCAGTAAGTGAAAAGAGAATACAGTCAAGGTATCAAGGTAATTATTTTAGAAAGAAATTTCTCAGCACCAGAAAAAAGGAAAAAGACTCAAATCTTCAGAATAAAGTATGTTCATCAAAAACTGGAAGAATAAATAAAAAACAGATACATTTCTATAAATTTTTGCTAAGGGTAAAATGATACTACTAAAAGCTTCTATAAGGGTAAATAAAGCACAAAGAAAATAGGTCAACTATGGAGAAGCAAACTCCAGACTGATACAACACTGTACCATAGACACTGGAAGCTGGAATATAATCTAGTGCTGCATTCAAAATACAGAGGAGGAAGAACCTCTGACATTATGCCCAGTGGTACAGTCATCTCAAGTTATAGAGAGAGACAAAGGACATAGGCAGAGCATTGAATCCCTCCATGTAGTTAAAAGCTACAATTGACCACATTCAGAGAGTCAGGTGGAGACCATGCCACGAGCAGAGTGCAAACTCTCAGGCCTCCACAGACCTTGAAGGTGCACACTGCCCTAGCACCTGGTTCAAGTAACAATCCATTCAAGAATCTATGATGTTGTTTTCACTCACTGTCCTGTTAGGGGCTTCCTTCTTGCCAGCCCAGTGGGAGCAGATAATTGGTTATAACATCAGAATGTCTGAGAATGTTAACTACAAGCTAGAATGAACCTTAACTGAGTCTCCCAGGTATACCTGATCTCCAACACATTCATACTTATACGCTCCTTAAAGCTGATTCCAGCTGCAGAAAGCAGCGCAAGGAGCTCAGTTCATTTCAGAGCTGTAAGAACTCAGAGATAATCACCTATAGCCTTTCCAAAGAAAAAAATCTTTTACTTACAAATGTAAATCTTTTTCTTAAGACGAAGTGAAAATGTTAAAGAAAAAAATAGAATTATCCCAAGGATGCAGTAAAAAGATATATTAGTTGACAGTTACAGAGTTTATAAAAGAATTGAGCCAAGTTAAGTTTAAAGTCAAAAGACTCCAAGATGATTGATTACTTTCAAGAAACAAATAGATTTTGCTCAACAAATAGTATTAAAACACTGGGAGCATCTAGTAATTCAGCAAGAAAGTCACTTGCTTCTCTCAATAAGGAAAAAAAAAGAGTTTTAAGAACCAAGAAAAATAAACAGATATAAGAAAATATGACTGCGAAGTAAAGCAAGCTAAAATAGCACAATTTTGCAGTTTTGTAGAATCTAAGGAGAATTCATTTGGGCCACATGCTTGAGCATTCTCCTTCATATTGTGCAGAGATAATGATACAATTTGATTCTGCAATAGGTTTACATAGTTACAAAATTGACATTGATTGCTGGGGATTTAGCTCAGTGGCTTAAGTGCCTGCCTGGCAAGCACGAGGTTGTGAGTTCAATCTCCAGTACCAAAAAAAAAAAAAAAAATTGACAGTGACATTTTGTATTTTGGAATCAATCTCTACATGAAACATGAGAGACAACCCATTAATGCAAAACAGCAGTTAAATGGTTCAACTTTGTGGAAGTGATTCATTGCCATTGACGGAAGAGACGCTATACTGGCTTCGATGCATTCACATACCTGGGGATTACCATCCAAGGCAACTGAGTTAGAAACACTCACATAGGTATATTTAGTTAATTCTACAGTAAATGTTTAAATATGCTCCACATGCCAGGCCCTGGGCTGGTCCTGACACAATACTGAACCAAAGAAATATGCCTTCCACTTTTGGGAAGCCTATGGAATAGTACGGGAATGGAGTGCCAATGGCCAAAGCTCAACATCTTTGGGAAAAGAAAATATTGTATACCCAATCTTTAACCAGAGAAGTAACCAATACAAGAAAAATTTAGGCCTGAAAAAAATACTGCTGCCAAGCAGTTTGGCTGATGGAGTGGGGCTAAAGAGTTGTAGAAACTAGTTTCTTGCTTTGCTCAGTTTTTACTACTTCGAACTTTTTCATGTATATCAGAGATTTTTAAAATAATTTTTCTAAAAGATCCAGCTCTGGTCTGTTGATGCACCTTAGTGATAGAGATTGTCTAGCATGTGTGAGGCTTTGGGTTTGATCCCCAGCAACACGCAAACATGTGCACACACACATATGTGCACACATGACCTAGTCTCTCTGTTCCTACTCAGCATGACTAGGCTGATTGACACTAAACCAGAACTTTGCAGCTCAAATTAAGTGCAAAGACGATGAAATGATGCAGTCTGGAATAATTTGCCTATACACTTGTGTAGATTTTGGTTCTATAATTGTATAGCTGTATGTGTTAATAGTGGTTTGTGAAATAGATGCTTCTATAAAAATACTATTTCTGCTTCATTTATTGGTATGTTAGCAGACTTTTAATTTTTTTATTTAAAGAGAAAAAAACAGGAAAAAGGTAGAAATATTACAGAATTTCAAGAAAAGAAGATAAACAGTAAGAAATTACTAGTTGATACATTACATATTGTTCTTTTAGAAATAGTCAAGTTACAGGGTTAAAGCACACAAAGTAGACACTAAAGCAGTGAGAGTGCAAACAGATCTGTTCAAAAATTCCACAAGAACCTAGAAATATGGTCATCAATCCCTCACATGTAAACATACATGCAGCTATATCTTTTATAGCGTTTCCTATTTCCTCTTTTTTTACAATAGCAATTATACATTTTTAAAATTTTATTTAAATAGAAAAAAGGGTAGCAATAATACAGAATTCTAAAAGAAAGAAAGAAAAAGGAGAATGAGAAAAAGCCCCACTAAGAAATCAGTAATTTATAAATTACATACTGTCATCCTGGATGTAGTTGTTCAAGTTACAAAGTTAAAGGGTACATAGTAAATATTCAATCAGTCAGACTACAAACAGTTCTGCTCAAAGATCCAACAAAGATTCAGCAATTTGGTCATCCATTTTACACACTTAAACATACATGCAGTTATATCCCTTAAAGCACTTTCTTTTCCTCTCTTTTTTACAATAGCAATTACACATTTTGGTTTTATTACTCTTGTAGTTCTTATTTACTTTTTACACTGGAGACACAATATGATATTTATAAATATGGTTCTTATGCATTTCACTAATGAGGATAGTCTCAAGTTGTCTCCATTTGCCTATGAAGGCCTCAAAGTTATTGTTTTTTATAGCTGAGTAATATTCCATTGTATAAAAATGCCACATCTTTTTCATCCACTCTGCAGTTGATGGGCATCTTGGTTGTTTCCAGGATTTAGCTATCACAAATTGTGCAGCTATGAACATGGGTGCACATGTATCACTGTGATATGAACTTTTCAGTTCTTTGGGGAAAATACCCAGGAGGAGGATAGCTGGATTGAATGGGGCTTCCAATCCTAGTCTTCTGAGAATTCTCCATATGGATTTCCATAATGGTTGCACCAGTCTACATTCCCACCAACAGTGGAGCAGTGTTCCTTTTTCTCCTCAGCCTTGCCAACATTTGTTATCAGTTGATTTCTTGAAGGTAGCTATTCTTTCCAGAATAAGGTGGAATCTCAATGCTGTTTTAATTTGCATTTCTCGAATCACCAGTGATGGTGAACATTTCTTCTTGTATATATTTGCCATTTGTATATCTTTCTCTGAGAACTGTGTGTTCATCTCAGATGCCCATTTTTGAAGAGGGTCTTTGAATTTGGGGGGCTTGATGTTTTTCAATTCTTTATATGTTCTGGACACAAGTCCTTTATCTGAGGGGTTGCTGGTTAAAATTTTTTCCCACTCTGTTGGTTTTCTTTTCACTCTGTTGGTGATTTCCTTTGAAGTGCAGAAACTTTTTAATATTGTGAGATCCCATTTGTTGATTCTTTGAAGTGTTTCCCATGTAGTTTGCATTTTGTTCATGAATCCTCTGCCTACCCCTATGTCTCCAAGACTTCTACCTACCTTGTCTTCCAGTAGATTTAGTGTTTCTGTTTTAATATTGAGGTCTTTGATCCATTTAGTCTTTAGTTTTATGCATGGTGATATGCACAGATCTAGTTTCAGTCTTCGGCATGTAGAGAGCCAATTTTTCCAACACCATTTATTAAAGAGACTATCCTTCTTCCAGTGGACATATTTAGCCCCTTTGTCAAATATTAGGTGGCTGAGTGTCTTTGTAGTTGTGCTTGCATCCTCTAATCTGTTCCATTGATCCTCAGGTCTATTTCTTTGCCAGTACCATGCTGATTTTATCACTGTGGCTTTATAGTACTGTTTCAAGTCAGGAATTGAGATGCCTCCTGCCTTGCTTTTGTTGCCTAGAGTTGCCTTTGCTATTCTAGGTTTCTTCTGTTTCCAAATGAATTTTAGTAGTGTGTTCTCTAGATCTGTGAGGTATGTCAATGGTATTTTGATTGGGATTGCATTAAATCTGTATAACAGTTTTGGGAGTATAGCCATCAATGTTGGTTCTTCCTAACCAAGAGCAAGGAATGTCCTTCCATTTTCTAATATCCTCTTCAATTGCCTTTTTCAGCGTAGTATAATTTTCAGCATATAGGTCTTTTACATTTTTAGTTAGGTTGATTCCTCAGTATTTCATTTTTTTAGATGTTATTGTAAAGGGTGATATTTCCATAATTTCTCTCTCAGTGAGTTTTTTGTTTGTGTACGGGAATGCTATTGATTTCTGAGCATTGACTTTGTATCCAGCTACACTGCTGAACTTGTTTATCACCTCTAGCAGTCTTTTAATGGAGTCTTTTGGGTCTTCTATATAAAGTATCATGTCATCTGCAAATAGTGACAATTTAACTTCTTCCTTTCCTATCTTTACTCCTTTTATTTCTCTCTCTTGTCTGATTGCCCTGGCTAGTGTTTCCAGAACTATGTTGAAAATTAGTGGTGATAGTGGACATCCATGTCTTGTTCCTGATTTTAAAGTGAAAGCTTTCAGTTTTTGTCCACTTAGTATAATGTTGGCTGTGGTTTGTCATAGATGGCCTTTATAAGGTTGAGGTAGATGTCGTGTATTCCATGTTTCTGAAGGGTTTTTATCATGAACATGTGTTGGTCTTTGTCGAAAGCTTTTTCTGCCTCTATTGAGATGACCATGTGGTTTTTGTTTTTGGCTCTGTTGATGTGGTGTATTATATTTATTGATTTGCGTATGTTAAACCATCCCTGCATTCCTGGAATGAACCCCACTTGGTCATTCCAGTGATATAATCTTCTTGATGATTTGCTGCAATTTGCCAGTATTTTGTTGAGAATCTTTGCATCAATGTTCATTAGTGAGATTGGCCTATAGTTCTCTTTTTTGGTTGGATCTTTCTCTGGTTTGGGTATCAGAGTAATACTTGCCTCCAGGAATGATTTAGGGAGGATTGCTTTTTTCTCAATTTCATTGAAGAGTTTAAGAAGTACTGGCATCAAATCTTCTCTAAATTTCTTGTAGAATTCGGCTGTGAATCCATCAGGACCTGGGCTTTTCTTTGTTGGTAAGTTTTTAATTACATTTTAGATTTCAGTAGCTGATATTGGGTTGTTCAAAATTGCTGTATCTTCTTGGTTGAGCTTTGGCAGTTCATATGTTTCTAGAAATCTGTCCATTTCCTCTGTGTTTTCCACTTTATGTGAGTAGAGATTTTCAAAGTAGGTATTCATGATCTTTTGAATTTCCGTGGGATCTGTAGTAATTTCTCCCTCTCAGTTCTTATTGCATGACTTTGGGTTTTTTTCTTTCTTTCTCTTGGTAAGGTTAGCTAGTGGTTTGTCAATTTTGTTTATTCTCTCAAAAAACCAGCTTTTTGATTCATTAATTCTGTCTATTGCTTTTTTAGTTCCAATTGCATTGATTTCTGCTCTAATCTTTACAATTTCCTCTCTTCTATGAGCTTTGGGTTTAGCTTGCTCTTCTTTTTCTAGAAGCTTGAGATGGAGCATTAAGTTGTTTACTTGTGCTTGTTCTGTTTTCTTGATATGACAATTTATTGCTATATATTTCCCTCTTAAGACTGCTTTCATTGCATCCCACAGATTACAGTATGTTGTTTCTATATTTTCATTGAATTGTAGGTATTGTTTTATTTCTTCTTAATTTCATCTGTAGCCCACTGGTTGTTCAAGAGGTTGTTATTTAATTTCCATGTATTTATGCAGGTTTTACAATTTCTTTTGCCATTAATTTCCAGTTTCAGTGCACTATGGTCAGATACTATGCATGGTATGATTCCAATACCTTTGCATTTACTTAAGAATGTTTTATGGGATAATATATGGTCTATTTTGGATAATGTCCCATGTGCAGCTGAGAAGAACATGTATTCTGATGTGGTTGGGTAGAACACTCTGCAAACATCTACTAAGTCCAATTGCTCACAGGTATGATTCAGTTCTGTTATTTCTTTGCCGGCTTTTTGTCTAGTTGATTTATCTCTTTGTGACAATGGGCTGTTAAGTTCTCCTGTTATAATTGTGTTCTTGCGTATTTGGTTTTTCATGTCCATTAGTATCTGTCTTATATAGTTGGGTGCTCCTGTATTTGGTACATATATATTTATAATTGTTAGTTCTTCCTCTTGAATTTTTCCACTAACAAGTATGTAGTGACCTTCTCTATCTCTTTTAATCATTTTAGGTTTGAAGTTCATGTTGTCTGCAAATAGAATAGCTACCCCTGCTTTTTTCTGGGTTCCTGTTGCATGGAATACTGTTTTCCATCCTTTGACTTTTAATCTATGAGTTTC
>PVLA01012508.1:0-43904 GCA_004027455.1 Hydrochoerus hydrochaeris | reverse complement strand
AGAGGGAAAACAAGATTGTGTGAGCACCATCAGCACAGACCTCTCCTGTGCTTTAACCCAGGCTGCTTCTACAGGTTGCTGTGAAAATGGTGAACTATGGACAGTGGACCTACTTTAGGAAGTGTGTCCTTTTACAGGAAGAAATAGTGAGCTGCAGGCCACAACGTGGTGATCCTTTCAATGGTGTCCTGCAGTGGAACAAAAGGAACACATATCAGACATTCTATGGCAATCACCATGTGATGGTCTCCGCACACTGAGAGTTATGCGCAGCCAGCCCTCTCTGTCATGGGCTGCTAAGGTTCGCACTTCTCAACCAGAGAAATCTCCTGACCTCCAGGCACTGCCTGTTACTATCCCTGCTGCATGGTAGCCAAATCATCACACCAAATATCCTCATGTGTCTTAGATTTCCTTTGAGGTAGTGATAAAGAGAAGCAGCCTGTCATCCTTTTCTTGGGCATGTAATGCTCAATGTATTGATCAGGCTTCCATTCCCTGATACCCACTCAGTCAAGAGCTGTCCTTCCCACCATTCATTTGACCTCTGAAGCCTTCTTTTACCTGTGTGCTCTGTGGTGCTTCTGCCCTTGGCATGACTCTCTGAGAACATGTGACAACCACCTTAACTTCCTATATTCTCACACATTGCATAAGAATACATGATTCTGTTTTCTCCAGTTTCTTCCCAAATTACACTATCCGTTGATATACAGAGTCTTATTTACTCTTCCAGCATTTCTGACTAGGGACACTATAAAATATTTACATGTGTGGGTCGGTTTTACTTCTGTTATGAGTATGGTCTCTACTTGTCTCCGTTTCCATAAAAAAGTGTCAAGTTCATCATTATCTATACGTGAGTAATATTTCAGTACATAAAAGAACCACATCTGTTTATACATTCTTCAGTTGATTCATTTATCTTGTTTCCAAGATTTAGCTCTTAGAAAAGTAAAACTGGGCCAGCCTGTATCAGGGGTAGGCTGCCCTGAACCACCACCGAGGGCCCGCCCTGCACCTGGAAATTAGCAGAAGCCTGCATCAGGCATAGGATGCTCCGAACCACCACCGAGGGCCCGCCCTGCCACTGGGAACTTAGAGGAACCCTGCATCAGGGGTAGGGTGCCCAGAACCACCACCGAGGGCCCACTCTGCCCCCAGGAACTTAGTAGAAGCCTGCATTGGGGGTAGGCTTGCTGGAACCACCACCAAGGGCCCGCCCCACCACCGGGAACTTAGCAGAAGCCTGCATCATGAGTAGACTGCCCAGAACCACCACTAAGGGCCCACTCTGACACTGGGAACTTAGCGGAAGACTGCATCAGGGATAGGCTGCCCAGAACCACCACCGAGGGCCCACCCTGCCACCGGGAACTCAGCAGAAGTGTGCATCAGGTATAGGCTGCCCGGAACCTTCACCGTGGCCTGCCCTGCCACCGGGAACTTAGCAGAAGCCTGCATCAGGTGTAAGCTGCCCAGAACCACCACTGAGGGCCCACCCTGCCAACGGGAACTCAGCAGAAGCCTGCATCAGGCATAGGCTGACCTGAACCTCCACCGTGGCCTGCCCTGCCACCAGAAACATCGAGGAGACCCACCCAAGACTGAAAACTGCCCTGGACTGCTTCAGCTGGGCCTACCCTCCCACCTGGAACATCAGAACATCTCAGCGGGATACAGTTAGTATGAGAAAATTTGGAATTTTGCTCCCAGGTGGCAAACTTTGGACTACACCGGATTGACTGTATCAGTGTGGTGAGTATACCCCTAAAGCAGAGGTGTACAGGGGTTAAATAGGGCCAGTAGTAATAGCCCCTACAACTAACCATATGACTTAGTTGTGTCTGAAAAGAGTGTGTGTGATACCCTCCTACACATACAAAACATCAGGCAGAGTGAAAATGACAAAACGAAAAAAAAAATGCAGTCTCAAACATATAGTTCACCAGAAGAAAGTATAGAAGACGTTGAAATAGAGTAACCCAAAAGTAACACACCGGGAATCTCTGAAAAGATAGTGAGTGAAATAAAAAAAAAAAAAACAACTGCATCAGGCTATAGAGGATATCAAATTAGAAGTAGTCTCCCATGTAAAGATAGAAATAACAACTTTAGTAAAGGAGTTATTGAATTTAGCTAAAGAAGAACTAGAGAAAAAAGTACTTGAGCATGGAAAACTGATTGAAACTTTGAATGGACAATACAGAAAACAAGCAGAATTCATCAAACAAACTCAAAGAGACATCCAAGAAACAAAAACAAAAAATTCTATTTAAAGTGTGCAAAACTGCCAAAAGGAAGCTGAGGATAGGATTTCAGACCTTGAGGACAGGATCGCAATTAGTGATCAGGAAAGCATAGAACTTTTAAAAATAACAAAGCAGCATGAAATGAAAATCCAGAAGCTTCATGATGATGCCAAGAGCAACAATATAAGAATAATGGGCATTATTGAAGATACAGGAGTCCAGGCAAATGACATACGTATTTACAGAAATAATAGCAGAAAAGTTCCCAATCATGGGGAAAGGATCTGATATGCAAATAAGTGAGGCATATAGAACACCAAACAGTCACCATCAACATAAATCCACAACCAGACACATAATAATTAATATCTCAGCCATACAGCATAAAAGCAGAATATTAAAAGCTGCCAGAGAAAAGACACAACTGACCTATCAAGGAAAGCCCATTAGAATCATGGCAGACTAACAGCACAAAACCTCAAGTCAAAAAGAGCTTGGAGTAAGGTATTTCAAGCCCTGAAGGAAAACAACCTTAAAACCAGACTGATGTACCCAGCAAAATTTTCATTCAAATTTAATGGAGAAACAAGATACTTCCATGACAAAGGACAACTGAACAAATTCATGTCCACCAAACCAATCCTAGAAAAAGTACAGAAAGACATATTAGACAGAGATAAAAATGACCACAATCCCCAAAACAACAACAGAAAGAAACCACAAGGTAGGATAAGCAATTAAATAAGAGGAAAATCAGAAAGAAACAACTGAAACATAACATGGCAAAGTCAAGCCCGTACATGGAAATCCATATGGAGAATTCTCAGAAGACTAGGATTGGAAGCCCCATTGAATCCAGCTATTCCCCTCCTTGGTATTTTCCCCAAAGACCTGAAAAGGTCATATCACAGTAATATATGTGCACCCATGTTTATAGCTGCACAAGTTGTGATAGCTAAATCCTGGAAATAACCAAGATGCCCATCAATTGCAGAGTAGATGAAAAAGAGGTGGCATTTTTATACAATGGAATATTACTCAGCTATAGAAAAGGATGACCTTCAGGCCTTCATAGGCACATGGAGACAACTCGAGACTATTCTCATTAGTGAAATAAATAAGAATCATATTTATAAATATCATATTGTGTCTCTAGTGTAAAAAGTAAATAAGAACTACAAGAGTAATAAAACCAAAATGTTTAATTGCTATTGTAAAAAAGAGAGGAAAAGAAAGTGCTCTAAGCATTATAACTGCATGTATGTTTCAGTGTGTAAAATAGATGACCATATTGCTGAATCCTTGTTGGATCTTTGAGCAGAAGTGTTTGTAGTCTGACTGTTTGAATATTTACTATGTACCCTTTAACTTTGTAACTTGAACAACTACATCCAGGATTACAGTACATAATTTATAAATCACTGATTTCTTAGTAGAGCTTTTTCTCATTCTCCTTTTTCTTTCTTTCTTTTAGAATTCTGTATTGTTGCTACCCTTTTTTCTGTTTTTTTTTCTTTAAATAAAATTTTAAAAATGTATAATTGCTGTTGTAAAAAAAGAGGAAATAGGAAACACTATGAAAGATATAGCTGCATGTAAGTTTAGATGTGTGGGATTGATGACCATATTTCTAGGTTCTTGTTGGATTGCTGAATAGATCTGTTTGCACTCTCACTGCTTTAGTGTCCACTTTGTGTGCCTTAATTCTGTAACTTGAATAACTCCTTCTAAAAGAACAATATGTAATGTATCAACTAGTGATTTCTTACTATTTATCTTTTCTTAAATTCTGTAATAGTTCTACCTTTTTCCTCTTTTTTATCTTTAAATAAAAAAAAGTATGATTGCTATTGTGAAAAAGCAAAAATAGGAAGTGCTATAAAAATTTAATTGCATGTATATTTATGTGTGCAGGATTGTTACCCATATTTCTTAGTTCATGTTTGCTTGTTGCACAGATCTGTTTGCAATCTCACTGCTTGAGTGTCAAGTTTGTGTGCTTTAATTTTGTAACTTGAACAACAATTTCTTTAAGAGCAATATGTAATCTATCAATTAGTAATTTGTTACTGTTTATGTTTTTTTTGAAATTCTGTAATATTTCTCTTTTTCTGTTTTATTCCTTTAAATAAAAAATTTTAAAAAAAGAAAGTAAAACTGTGATGATGAGGCAAAGAGAAAAAGTAGAAACTGAGAAAGGAAATATTGTGTATATTCAAGCTTTTTAATATATTTGCACTGATAGATACTTTTACTTTTACAACTGTGAAAAGAAAGGTTTATGCTCATATTGTTTAGACAAGATAATGCCTATAACTTATGAGTTGAGAAACAGCTGTGATGATAGCTGTATACCATGTATTAATTATAGTTAGTCTCCTATTATCTTGCTTTAAATTGGTGTTTTCTATTTTTTTCTTTTCGAGTTAACACAATTAAAGCTGGATTTGTATACAGTGGAGTAATACATTCCCATGAACTCAGATAAACTTGACTTTGTTTAGTCAAATATATATACCTTTGAGAGTATAATAATTTTTTTTTCTTTTTGAGACAGAATCTCACTATACACTTCAGGCTGGCATTTGGCTCATTTTCTAGCCCTGGCTGCTCTTGAAATTATAACGATCTGCCTGACTCAGCCTCGAAGTACAGGGATTATTAGATTGTGCCACCATGCCACACTCCAGAGTATGACATTGCTTGAAACAGTGAAATAAACCACACACTTAAGTTTAAACATATATATATATATATATATATATATATATATATATATATGAAAAGATTGATGATTTTTGTCATACAAGCTTGGTTTTTTCTACAGGTCTGAGGGTATTCATTTTAACATCTAGAAATTCTTACAAATGTTCCTATTACATACTTTACATCATGCTTTTCAGAAAAAAAACCCTATCCACAATTTGATACATGAACTAGCCCATATCATGGAGGAAATTACTGCTAGTCAAAAGCCTATTCCTGAACCCTGAATTCCGTGAGTTATGCTTTCCCTGATCCTCATATGGGGTGCTCAGGGTTACTTCTGAATAGCTGGAAATCTCCCTCATGCTGACTTGAAGCTGATCGGCTCATTCTGAGAACCCCTCGTCCCTATTAACCTCCTTGCAGGAAACAGTGTATAGTCCCACTAGGGTCCCCTAGAACTAACCACAGCACAAGCTGTGCTCCTCAGTCTTGTTGGAGCCGGAATCCTCTGAGCACCGCCCGGTGCTGCTGTGCTCTTGATTCCTTGATTGCACTGTGGTCCTTGCTGTGCTGACCCTGGCCCTGGCCCTCGCTGCGAGGCTTTCTGCCTCGGACCACGCGAGACCTCAGCTGCCACGTGCCGCCCTCCATTTTGACCGCGTGGCTCTGGCACCATAACGGTCTCCCTTGGCACCTAGGCCTAGACCTACGCGGACTTGGGCGCCAGCGTGGTCTTCTTCTTTCCCATCTCCTACACTAGAAAACCCACTGGTCTTTACCCTGGCAGTCCCAAGACCGTCCCAGCTGACCTGTGCTCTTGAGTACTTGCCCCCACCCCCACCCCCACCGCCGAGAACAGGCCAAGGCTTTGTGAGGCAGGGTCGGCTCCCCCTTCCGAGCCGGTGTCTCTCCCCTCTCAGGAGAGGTTCTCACGTCACTGGACCACAGCCTGGGTCCTTTGGCTGACTTGCAGGCTGGCAGCAGTGGGTGAAGCCCCTCACTTGCCGAGGTCCTCAAAACGGAGAAAGGGCTAGCGCCTCCCCTGTTTAAGGACCTGGAGAGGAGGACAGCAAGGACCGCCTCTCTGTCGCCCCCTCTGAGCGGGAGTGCAGGGCTCCCGCAGTCTCATTGGTCACAGGACTTGCCCACAGCTTCTGGCCCCACCCTCGGCCACGCCTCCTTATAGGGTGGACCCACACTATAGAGACCCTCCTGGTGGTGTAAGAGTCCCTTGCTGACCTGGTGTGCTGAGACCTGTCAGTCAGTGAAGTGACGACCCTGCCTAAACCACAGTTTTACTGCATTGACTTTTCTCAATCAGTAGTTTGCAAAGTCTCCATCCTGGCCCTTTACACATTAAGAAAAGAATTTTGTGAACATGCTGCCTCCCTGAAAATTCTTAACTATTGCCTCTTTTCAGATATGGACAAAGGAGCTGTTTATCGGACATCTGATGATATATGGGAAAGATGATAGCAATTTTGTGTATTTGGAATAGGATGTGTTTGTCAGACAAAACTCGCGCTAGTCTTTACTTCTACTTATCATCAGGGTTAATGTTTAAATTAATTATGTTCCAGAAAATTCACCTCCTGCTGTAATTGTCTGAGATGGATAATTTGAGGATAGCATTGTCTTTTAAAAATGACTTGCCTTGCTTACGTAGATGATCATATTACTAGCAAATATGTTTTTTCTTCTTCATTGCAGTTAAATCTGGCATTTTCATAGGCTTTGCTGTTACAATTGATAGCAATATTACGCTTAGAGAAGTTTTTAAATCATGTAACAAAACTAATTTATATATGTTTGTATTTTACACTCTATGTAATATTTATTCATCTATGTTTATGTATATATTATGTATATATTAATTAAGAAAGTGAACAAAATCAAATTATATGTTTATATATAAATGTCTGGTGTAAATATCTATAGTTATATAAAGTTTTGTTATATATTAATATGAACGCATTTTAGAGTTGTAAACTGTAAGATAAAGATATTTTGCTCACTTTGAGTTAAAAAATTCGGGTGTTGCAAAATCTTGATGAATTCTCCATATAGAACACTCTTTGCTTTGATGCTTACCCCCTTGAGCAGATGAAAATATTACTCATTGTTTCACAGTGCATTTCAGTTGCCCAGCCTGAGTGTGCACCTATTATTCTTGCCATTTGAAATTTCTATGATAAAATCCTACCACTTACACCTGTGTTATGAATTTGAATGTTTGATAACTGCTTATCTTTGGATGAAACCTTGCGAGGCTGACCAAGTGCATACAGCTGCGGTGTTTACAGGAAACCAGAACAAAAGTTTCTCTTCCTCCAACTTGTAAGGACACAGCAAGAAGGTACCAGTTTGCAGTGCACACCTCAACTGAAAACCAATTTCCTGGTACCTTGATCTTGAAATTGTCAACTCTATAATGATCAGAAATAAATTGTTTTTGCTTAGCCACCCAATGTACTGAATTGTTTTCAAGAAGCAGGAAATAATTCAAATTCAGTTTGTAGTCCCATGTATATATATGAACATATTGTGATGACAGGCAAGTATTCATTGCTAATGAAATTATATTTTTACTGTTGTTTATAGAGATAATTCCATCCTACTCTACAGATATTATTTTAACGCAGGGTGTGTCAAAGAAAATGAAGTCCATTCAGTGAAACTCATTCAGTTAAAAATTTGTTCTAGCAAAGAAAAATAATATTTTTTCATCAAGGTATCCATTACTTAATTTGAATTTTGGGTGTCCATTCCTCCTGGATAGAGATCAAAGCTTCTACAAAGTTAGCAAGAGACATGTCTTTAAGTGTCCCCTTCAGCAATTCCTTCTAAGCTGCCTCTAGATTCATTCATTTCTTCTCCCATAGAAATATCTCGCCTTCCATTCAAATTTGAAATTACACTTGGATAACTAATTAGAATATCCAGCGGGTGCATTTTTTTCATTTCAGTGCCAAATGTGCCAATACAAGGATTTGTGCATAGCCTCAGGAAAATTCAGTTTGATTTATGCTTTCAGTGTCCCTAACACAAGTATCCAGGGCCAGATAACTGGGGAAGAGCGGATAAAACAGAGGCAGGATGGCTTGACAATTGGGAATTGTTTCTTGCCATGTGTGTCATAGTGACCATCCACAAATCATAAGGGCCAGATGTCTCTGGGAAAAAGATGCAGCAGGAGCTGTAATCTGAACTAAAGTTTACAGGAGGTTTTTTTGGAGAAAACAAGGGAGATTTGGGTCATAACTTGTGGAAGTTTCAACAACAACTTCATCAGATTGCTACTGTATTCTGAGGCATTTTGTTTAAAAATATGTTTGTACTAAATTTATTATTTTCCTCTCTAATATAATAAGAAGTTTTCACACTTACAAGAAGGCAGTAGGATGAACAATTAGACATAGGAATGTGCACACACACACACACATATATGGAAAATCAGGTAAAGAGACCAGGAGAAGATAGCTCTTGCATACCAAATAGAGATGTCTCCATGGAGAAACACCATACTTAAACCTTGATCAGGGAATTGCATTTTCTAGAACAGTGAGAATCTCAATTTCTAGTTTTGAGTTGCCTCAGACTATAGTACTTTTAAAATATGGCTCTCAAAATAAAATATATTCATGAGTGGAAATTTCTTCTGGTTTAACAATGATCAAAATTAAAACAATATTTTTTAAAACATTCTATGTACATTGATGAAGTAAGTATGTCACTATATGTTTATTTGGTATCCAAGTAAATGACAATTGCAATGAGCAGTAGTTTGTCACATATAGTCACGTATTCACATCCAGGGGGAGAAAAACACCTTGGTGTTCCATTCAGATCAGATAATCTAAATTATCTATGGGAGACAAAAGTTTAGATCTAGAAAGAGAAGAAGTATCTCTCTTTCACTACACAAACTGAGGCGTGTTTAGATTTATCCAATGGCTCGATTGGCAGAGATAATGAACACATAAATATAAGAACTATTCTTGGTTACTTTGATAAAGTTTGCTCTTCTTCAATAGGATGACATGTGAAGATCCACTTTACAGAGGTGTAATGTTAGTTAGGCCATTGGAGGACCTGCTGGTTTTAACCAATATCATGGCCTCACATCATATTGGAATTTCATTTAGGCCTCACACTATGATCCTTATGATGCAGTGTTCCATTCTAGAGTATTCTCAGCACTCTGGCACTTCTGAGGCTGTAGATTCTGTTTAGGCCCAAACATCTGTTTTACAGATTAATTTACAAATGGTGTCATGTTGACTGAATTAAACTCCTCTGTAATTCACATTGGCTCTTCTGGAGCTCTTTTCCCTCCATCTCACATATACTTTCACTTTCCTATATACAGAAGATGTCTTAGTTATTTTCTCTTTGCTTAGACAAAATACCTAACACTCAAAGTTGAAGGCGAAAAGGTTTAATTCCAGATCACAGTTCGTAGAGGATTCAGTTCATAATCAAGTGTATGCTAGGCAGGTATCTTGCTTGGTAAAGGGACATAAGATAAGAGAAACCATCCACGGCAAAGCTGGCCAAGAACACATGTGCCATCAGTGAATTAGCAAACACAAGCAGCAAACTGCAAGTGATAGCACCTGCCCTCTTTTTGTCCCTTATATTCTGCTCAGGATACTCACCTTTAGGGTTGGTGGCACTCACACCCAGGTTGGGGAACCCTTAATCCTAACAAGGCATTATAAAACCCAGCCCCACAAATTTAATTGCCTCATCAAGCACCCTAGACCCAGCCACCTCCAAAATGTTGCAGTTGTGACCTCATGTGGGTTTGGTATGACAACTACATACAAGGCTTATTGGGATGTCTGATTGTTATCCTCATATTATTGTAATTTCCACCTTCTAATAAATATATCAAGCAATAATATAGGTCTTTATCTGAGCATCACAAGTTTTTTTCACTTTCCTGATACGGAAAATATGTCTTAGTTCCATTTTTCCCCCACTAACTCAGAGCTCATTTCAAAAGAGCAGATACTCAATGTATTTGTGGAGAATAAGAAAGACCATGAGCTTGATGGGCTGAATGTGAAATATTCTCAGAGTTTCCTGTATTAGTGAATTCAGTGCCACTGAAGAAACTTTGGGATGTGATTGGACACGAAGGCTCTAACTTGATGAGTGGAATAATCCAGTGACTTTTCCATACTTTGATGGCATTATTGGAAAATAGTAGAGACTAACCCTACGATGATATCACCATGAGACACTAAGCAGCCCTCATTGCTTCCTTCAGGCTGTTTATCTCTCCATCTGCTTCCTGGTGGCCATAAATTCTGTGGACATGCCTTCAGAAGCTCCTGCTGCTCTCGTATTCTACCCCACCTCAGACACAAAGCAGTGTAGCCAGAAGAATACAGAGTTTAATTCCTGAACACCCTTGGCCAGTATTAGACTTTGCTCTTTACTTTGGTTTTCTAAGGTATTTCATCACACCAGCAAAGAACAAATTAACACAGTGACCATAAAGTACAACTTACAAGTGTAACTGACAAAATTTGGGTTTATCTACATTTTGAGAAAGTACATCACATTGAAGCTTACACAAGGCACCTGTAAGTTAAAATGACTAACCAAAAAGAAATGAAGCATATAATGTTTTATTGGTTTTAACTCTTCCATCATCACAATTATGAGTTGTCAGATCATATCATTATTACAAAAAAACAACCTGTATATAAACCAATATTTTATTTTCTGGGGAAGAAGAAGACTGAAATCTCAGTAGAAGTGAAGGAGCTTTTGGTTGTGGCTCTGCAACATGCCTGTCCATTCCAGTAATGCTGGTAGTGGCAGCAGAAGAGCTGTGGGCTCTCCCCATCTCTCAAAGCTTAGTTATGTTCTGTAGCAAAAGCACTGGGAAGGTTACCACTGATTCTAGTTAAAAGTTCTTGGACATTCATGGTCCTGGATTCAGAGTTTGTTTATGAACCACCAAGGCATTTATGACCTAGAAGATCAGAATTGTGCCCCTTCTGGTAAAGCAGATGATTTCGTCTCACAAGATGTTTGGGAAACATCTTTCTGAGCTCTCCCCTGATGAAGTACTTTCTCTCGGGATGCACTTGCAACATCTCCTGGAATTCCCAGAGAGCTTCCTCAGCAGCACATTTGACCTACATTAAGTTCAGTTCTAGGAATATGATTATGAGCCAAGTCTTGGGTCACTCCTTGCCAAGATGAACCTCCCATTGGTAGGGATTTCCATTTTGCAGACAAGGCTATGTATATGATTTGTTGAATTCACTTCCACAACTCAGTTGTAAACCTATTCATGATGAGATCAGAAGCTCTGCTGAGAATCTCAGTAAAATGCCATTGATACACTTGACTGAGAGACAGAAGGACTTCCACTGTATAAAGAAAAAAAATTAGTGTAAAGCAATCATACATCATAAGTATGACTGCATCACTTTCAGTGTACAGTTGCCCTCTTAATCTGGTTGCAATTCAGCTTCCTTGGGTTTGCTGTCCAGACCCAAGTTCCTTACGCACTCCCTGTTGAACTTACAACTGAACCATCTATTATAAATTTATTATATATAACCTCCACAAAATCTATAGTTCACTGAAACTCTGGAAAATCCCATGCAACACAACCTAATGAAAATGCCCTTTTAGAGAAGTGGCATCTGTTTCTTTCTTCAGGAATAATGCAGAAACATAAAGGATGTGCAGCCTCTGGGTTACATTCCCAGGTCTGGGTGATAAAATGTGCCTGAGTAGTGCCTTCCATAAAGCTCACCTGAAGGGATTGGTTGCTTCATTTCCTGAAATGCTCTGGAGACAATGTCCATAGAACACCTGGTGCATGCAATGCATTCAGCATCTCTGAACATAGATTCCAAGACACCCCGATTTCCTGCTCAGATACAGATTTATTTTTTCTTCAATCCTAAAAGTCCTCCGGCAGTTTACTATAATGTCCACCGTGGTCCTATCCTTGGATTGCCTATCTGCAAATCCATATGCTAAAGGCATGAAAAGCCTTGATCCTCACTTTGTGGTATCTGGGTGTCTTATTTATTTATTATTTATTTATTTATTTATTTATTTATTTATGTGGGACCGGGGATGGAACTCACAACCTTATGATTGCCAGGCAGGTGTTTATGCCACTGAGCTAAATCGCCAGCCACATGAAGTTGGTTCTTTTAGGAATCGGATGCTGGATTGAGAATATATTCCATTACTGTGATTTTTATCCATGTGACAGGGGAGTCAATCTCTTTGCCTCTTTCCATTTCTTTTCCTTTCTGTCTCTTTCCCCTCCTTTCCCTCTTTCTCCTCTTGGATTTTGACCTCTCCACTTCCTACTGCTATGCCTCCTTACCCATACCTCTAAGCTTCCCTTTTTCACTCCCACCTCTCCCATCCCTTCTTCATCTTCTAGTTCCCACATCTGCTCCTCTCTTTTAAATTACCCCATTTCTTTCCTGCTTTCTGTCGCTCCCTCTCACAATCCTAAATTTTCATTTGATGAAATTAAACAAAGGAAAGTGTTCCATTCACTTTCCATAGTTAACTGAATATTTCTGATTACATGTGACACCTACAAGTACCATAAGCTGAAGAACTAATAGGTAACATGATGGTATTTGAAGGTGAGGGTGTTGTGGGATAGGGTGGGGACGCATATTGTGATGTATTAGTTATTTGTCCACAAAGGCAGCCTAATCCCCTACCATTCTCGTTGCAGCACAGCTCTGACGGATCCTGAAGGGAGAACTAAGACTTCTGTATTTCAACACCCCGAGAATCCCTTACATTGTGAAAAAAATTCTGTGCATGAATTGTTTGTGTTGAATATTCTGAAGAAACATAAAAAAACTGGAGAAATTTTATTTTTTATGTCTCCAAACAAGATAAAAGCACATATAAAACATTCAGTTATTTAAAACATCAAATAGTAAATGCACTAAGAGAATTCAAGAATTTATGATTTTTCACATACTTGCTCCACTGTATTCCTCTGCATACAGTAGGACTATGTAATATTTCCAAAGATTCTCTGTACTAATGTTCTGTTTTCTACACAGGAAATGTGAGAAATCTGTTTTTTAAGTTTCCCAGTATACAATGTTTTGTCCTAGTGGACTGACTCTATTTGCAGGAATGGGAATCAAAATCCTGACTCACAACATGGGATGTCCTGGCATTAATTCTACATTAGCCCACCACAAAATGAAATGAAAATTATATCCAGGCAGAAATCAGCAATTTCCAAAGTTCCACAAGGCTTCCATAGGAAATTATATGTCATTGTTCTCAAATACACCCTCATCACATTCGTTCCTTTTAAGATACACATATTGCAAAAGGAAGTTCAACAAATTTCCAATAACACTGCGGATCCTAGGTTTAAAAATTTCTAGTAGCACAGACTCAATTTTCATCATGTGAGTACTAGTGCACTACCACAAAGCCTGCCATAGCAGATGCAATCAATTAATATGTGCTAAATTACACTGAGAAAGGTATGAGTGGAAACTGATAAAGTTTAAACACAACTTTCAGGAATGCACAAAGAAATAGCTTAAAACATGGAATTACACAAACAAACGAGAAAAGCAAAAAATAAACATGTCATTGACTCCATTGCATCACCTACTACTGCAGACTTCTAAACTTGTGCAGGAAAATTCCCTATTGTAAAGCCTACTTTCTTAAATTGGGTGATCTGAAGCCTCAGACATCGCAGGGCTCAGCAGGAGCAGCAGGATGCAGGGCTGGGGCAACTGCCCTAGGTTTCCCAGTAGAGACATGCTTTGCAGAAAGCAAAGCTTGAAATTTTTCTATCGCGGGTCTTTCAAAGTCTTCATAAAGATATGAGAAACAGGCAGGAAAAATCTTATTGATCCTGATTAAAAACTTCATGATGTTCTCCCTACTGAACTCAGCATGGGCTTGGGGGCCCCACAGGAACTCACGGCATGGAAGAAGAGAGTCAGGCACCTGCCGGTACTCCAGGTATTTTAGTCTCTCAAAATCGTGGGTGAGAAGCCTATTGGCATTTCCAAAAAACATGTGCTTCTTGCCGGGGTACACTTGCATCTTTTCAGGAATTTCCAGATGTCTTCTCCACAAGCGTGGTGGCCTTTCATGAGGATCACAGCGAGGATGTGCATCAGCAGCCCAGACTTAGGGCAGCCCCTGCCAGGGCGAGCCCTGCCACTGTTGGGGAGGCTCAGCATGCTGAACAGGTTGTAGGACTGACGGGTGGACTCCACTTCTCTCATTTCCACTACAAAGACCGCCTCCAGGTGCTCACGGACAGTCTTGAAAATCTGAGGAAACTCATCTCTGTACTTTGTGTCGATCGACAACAGCATCTCTAACCTGGTAAAGGGCTGCTTCAGATGAAATCTGTTGAGTATGAACAACCCCAATGTCTCAATCGGGCACCGAGGCTCGTCAGACAAATAGTCACTGCAGTGACTGGCCTCAGAAAGGCACTCGTCATACTTACAACAGGAACCATGGTCAGAACTGACAACAGAGCCATCAGCAGAGAGACCACCTGAGGATGGTGATCTCCTTGGAGGTGTCAGGGGAGGGCTACAGGAAGAAGCACCAAGGAGGCCCTGGGTAAAAGAAGACTCCTTGTCTTCTTCTGGTTGTTCTCTTCCTGCAGCTGAGGCTGTTGCTCTTGCTTTCGCTGCTGCTTTCCTTAGAGCTGGTGCTGTTGCTTTTGCTGCTGCTGCAGAGGCTGAAGGTGGTGCTGGTGCTTTCCCTGCTGTTGCTGTGGCTACAGCTGGTGCTGGTGCTTTTCCTGCAGTTGCTGAGACTGTACCTGTTCCTGCTGCTTTTGCTGCTGCAGTCGCTGCAGCTAGTGCTGTTGCTTTTGCTGCTGAGGCAGCGGCTGCAGCTGGGGCTGCTGCTTTCACTGCTGTGGCTGCAGCTGGGGCTGCTGCTTTCACTGTTGCAGCTGCAGCTGGGGCTGCTGTTTTTGCTGCTGTCTCTGCAGCTGGTGCTACTGCTTCTCGTGACACCTCAACACACTGCATGTCACCTTTGGCCTGCGGGTGTTTCTGATGAGCATGGCCTTTGCTCTTGTGACCACGAAGCATGATGAATCTGCTTGGGCCCAAGAGGGACGAAGGTGGGGTGGAAGGCTTGTGCTTCAGGCATCTGGAGGAGGAAAAACAAGAATGTCTGAACAACTTCAGTAGAGAGATCTCTCCTTGGAATTAACCCATGCTGCTCATGGAGGTCTCTGGGAGCATGGTGTTCTAGGAAAAAACAGAGGACCTGTTTTCTCAAGTGTGCCCTTTCACTGGGGTTCTGGAGTGGTAAAAGGACTGCATGTTGGTGTCTTGTGTTTATTGGGTTGGGTCCTCTTGGTTTGCTACTACACTTATCACTAACTACACAGAGGTCCTGTACTTCTCTCTTCTGCTTCTCAAAAGCTGACTCATCCTCAGAAAATTAACATTCTGTATCCCACATCCATAGGGAAAGAGTGGATAAAGTTCCAAGACAATCACCATGTGATGGGCTCTGCCTAGTGAGACTTATGTGGATCCAGCCCTCTCTCTCTTCTGGTCTGCAAATGTACACACTTCCCCTCCGGGGAAATCTCCTTATCTCCAGGGCCTGCCTGTAACTGCTGCACAGTATTTGAATCTTCTCACCAAACATACTTTATGCGACATTTGGTGTGCAGTAGTGCCTAACAGAAACAGCCTGACATGTGTTTCTTGGACTTGGGATGCTGAATGTATGGGTCAGGGTGTGGTTCTGTGATGCCCATTCAATCAAGAGCTCTCCTTTCAAACACTTTTTTGACCTCTGAAGCCTTCCTTTACCTGGGACATCTGTGGTGCTGCTGGCTTCACTGAAACTCTTTGGGAACATATGACAACCACATCACCTTCCTGTATTTGTCAGCTGGGAATAGGAATAGATGGTGCTGCTTTGAGTTCTTTCTTCTGAGCTAACACTATGCATTGATGTATTAGGTCCTATTTGCTCATTCAGCTTCTCACACTAATGACACTATATTAGGGCTACATGAGTAGGTCTGATTTATTTCTCTTACGATTATTGTCTCTGCTTCAGCCATTTACTTTTATCAGTCTCAAGTTCATCCTTCTTTATGACTGATACTACTTCAATTCTTAAAATAACCACATCTCTTTATCTATTGCTGAGGTCATAACATTTGCAATGTTACCACGTTTTAGCTATTATAAAATAGAAACTGTGATGATGAGGGAAAGGGTCAAGTGAGAAACACAGAAAGAAAACATATGTCTATATATACACACAAGGTTGTTAAGTAATTACACTACCAGTTTCTCTTACAACACTGAAAAGAAGATTTTAGCTAATACAGTTTGATCAAGGTATCACACCTTTATCTTGTGGCTGGAGTAAGCAGTCTGATGACATCAATTCACCATGAGTTAATTATTTTTATTCTGCTATTTTCTTGTTTTCAAAATTTGCATTCCTTTTTTGCTCTTTTCAAAATAAAATCAAGCAAATGTGGATTTGTATATAATGGAGTACTACACTCTCATAAAAAGGGTAGATGTGACTTTTTTGTGAATAGATACACCTTGATACCAAAATGTTATGCAAATCATACCAAACACTCATAGTTCAATATAAAAATGCCTGAAAAAAAGGACAGATGATTATGTAGTTAATGTTTGGTTTTTCACACTGGTCTCAGCATACTCACTCTAACTTGTAAGAATATGTAGAAATCCTCATACTATGGAACTCAGGCCATGAACTTTTGAAAAAGGTCCCTCCACATGATTAACAACACCCCCCTAACTCACATCATGCTGGAAATTAGTGTAAGTCACAAGCGTATTCCTCATCCCAGGTTTTCATCAGCCTCGGCTTGTTTGTCCACATAGAGGTTTCTCAAAGTGACTCATGGATAGCTGGAAAATTCCCTCATGCTGACTTGCAGCTCCTCGAACCAGCCTGAGCCCCTCAGGTCCCTGTTACCCTTCTTGCAGCAAACAGTCTGAGAGTCCCACTAGGGTCCCCTAGAACTGACCACAGGACAAGCAGTGCCCATCAGCCTTGTTGGAGCTGCGATCCCCTGAGCACTGCCCAGAGCTACTGTCCTCTTGATTCCTTGATTGCACTGTGGGCCTTGCTGTGCTGACCCCAGCCTTGTCCCTCACTGAGAGGCTTTCTGCTCTCAGACCAGGCGAGACCTCAGCTGACACGTTCCCCCTCCATTGTGACCGCGTGGCTCCGGCCCATAACGGTCTCTCTTGGCTCCTAGGCCTCGGCGGACTTCGGCGCTAGCGTGGCCTTCTTTCCCCCGTCCTGCACTAGAAAACCCACTGGTCTTTACTCTGGCAGTCCCAAGACCGTCCCAGCCAACCTGTGCTCTTAGCTGCTTGCCCCACCCCCCCACCTTCACCCCCCCAGAACACGTTGAGTCTATGTGAGGCAGGGTCAGCACCCCCTTCTGAAGCTGGTGTCTCTCCCCCTCTCAGGAGAGATTCTCACCTCACTCAACCAGAGCCTGGGTACTTTTGGTGAAGAGCGAAGCCCCTCACTTACCGAGGTCCTCAAAAGGGAGCCAGTGCTAGCGCCTCCCCTGTTTAAGGAGCTGGAGGGGAGGACAGCACGGTCCGCCTCTCTGGCGCCCCCTCTGGGCGGGAGTGCAGGGCTCCCGCAGTCTCATTGGTCACAGGACCTGCCTAGAGCTTCTGGCCCCACCCTCGGCCACGCCTCCTTATAGGGCGGACCCACACTATGGAGACCCACCTGGTGGAGTTAGAGTCCCTTGCTGACCTGGTGTGCTGAGACCTGTCAGTCAGTGAAGTGACGACCCTGCCTAAACGCCCATATTACTGATTGGGTTTTCTCAGTCAGTAGTTTTCAATATCCACGTCCTAGCACTTTACACATTAATCAAAGGATTTCATGAAAATATTGAATCCCTGATAATTCTTAAGTATTGCCTCTTTTTAGATATTAGGACACCAGCTCTGTATCTCATGTCTGAAATTATTTGGGAAACCTGAGATAAAATGTTGTGTGTTTGGTATCACATATGTTTGTCAGAAAAAACACATACTAACCTTTTTGTCTTTTTATTGTCAGGCTCAATGTTTGCAATTTTTTTTGTTCTGCAAGAATTAATTCCTCGTTTAAATTGTCTCAGAAGGATAATTTGAGGAGATCACACTCTTTTAACAAGTACTTACAGTGGTTAGGTAGATACTTATATTGTTAGCAAATATATTTTCCTTCTTCGTTTATACACACTTCTGATATTTTTATATGGTTCCTTTTACAATTGGTTTCAATATAATATTTAGACACGATATGTTTGTGAAATAATGTAAAAATATGTATATACATTTAAGCATCATAATCTATATAATAAATATTTGTTCACTGATATTTATATGTATCTTTTACAGTACTTATAAATAAAGTTAATGGAGCAACACAACTTCAAATTAAAATTAAAACTGTATATACGTCAATGTTTCTGGGATATATATTTATATATAATATTTTGTAATATATTTATATTTACATGTATGTGGTGTATAGCAGTAAGGAGCAAGATAATGGTACTCAGTTCATTTTCAGTTATAATTGTGGATTGTTGTGAACTCTTGATGAATTTTCTTTTTGGACCTTTGATTTTTTTCTTTTTTTTTTTTTTCTTTTTTTGTCTTTTTAACACAGGGTCTCTCTATGCAGTTCAGGCTGACCTTGAGCTCACTTTGTAGCTTAGGCTGGTCTTGAACTTGCAATGATCTTCCTGCCTCAGCCTCCGGAGTGCTGGGATTGCAGGCGTGAGTCACCATTCCAGGGCTTTTATGGATCTTTCTTAGCTCCAACTCTTACCAACTTGAAAATATGAAAATATTGCTAGTTGTTTCTCAGTCCACTTCAGATGGTCATTCTGTATGTCCACTGATTATTCATGTCATTTGAAATCTCTATTTTTAAATCCTACCACTTATAATGCCTGTGTTCTGAGGTGGAATGTTTGATAACTGCTTATCTTTGGATGAAACCTTGAGAGGCTGCCCAAGCTAACACAGCTGCTGTGCTTATAGGAAACCAGAAGGGAAATTTCTCTCCCTCCACCCTATGAGGACATAGCAAGAAGATATTGGTTTCCAGTGCAAATCTCAACTGGAAACCGTCTCCTAGTACCTGGATCTTGAAATTATCAACTCTAAATTGATACTCATTAAGATTAATTACTTAGCCACCCAATGAATTGAACTTTCTTCTTGAACCAGGAAATCAATCAAAACAATTTTGTAAGGCCATATATATATATATATATATATATATATATATATATACAGATGACTGAAAAGTATTAAGTATTTAATGAGTTATTTTTTTATGGATGTTTATAGACATAATTGCAACCTTCTCTATAGTTATTATTTTAGTTCAGGCTTGTAAAAGAAAATGAATCACATTCAAAGAAACTCATTCAGCCAAAAGTCTGCTTTAGCAAATAAAATCAACATTTTTCTTCAAGGTATGTGTTAGTTAATTTGGAATTTGGGGGCCCATTCCTCCTGGATACAGATCAAAGCTGCTAAAATGTCATCAAGGAACATCTCATTAGTGCCCCCAACAGCACTTCCTGCCTAGCTGCCTCCAATTTCGTTCATTTCTTCCCCCAAAGAAATATCTAGCCCGGCCTTCAAATTCTCAAATTACACTGGCAATCTGTTTAGAATGTCCAGGTGTGCTTGCTTTTCCAGTTCAAAGCTTAATATGGCAATACCTGGCTTTTGTACATCGCTTCAAAAAACTCAGCCTTATTCATGCTGGCAGTACTGACTAGGATTATAACCAAAGAGATCAGGCCCAAGTAGCTCACTGAGGGATGAAAATGGTGTTGCAAACTGTAGTAGAGAGGCAGAATAACATGACAATAGGGGATTAATTCTTACAATGTGTGTGATATTGACTGTTCATGAATTATAATGACCAGATGTCGCTGGGAAGTAGAAATAACAGGAGGTGTATTCTAAACTATAGTTTACTGGAGGTTACTTGGGAAACAAAGGCGGTGGGGGAGCCTTTTCTACCATAACTTTTGGAAGTTCCTACTATTATCACATCAGATTGGGACTGTATTCAGAGGCAATTTATTTAAAAAATGTTTGCACAAAATCCAACATAATCCTCTCTAACATAATATGAATTTTTCAGCCTTTCAAGAAGGCATTAGGATGATCAATGAGACATAAGGACATGTACGCACACAGGGAAAATCAGGTAAATCAAGCTCCAGAAAATAGCACATGCAAGTGAACTAGTAATATCTCAGTGAAACCCACCACAATTAACCTTGATCACAGAATTGCAGTCTGTGGAACAGTGAGAATCACAATATGTGGTTTTGAGCTACCTCAGACTACAGTATTTTTTAAATATTCCTAAAAAAATAATATAAGGTTCTTGTTAGAAAATTCCTTCTAGTTTACCAGTGAGCGAAAACTAAGGATAGAGAGCGTGCCTTAATGGGTTCTACCTACATTAATGGAGGAAGAATTCCACTATATCCTCATGTGGTATCCAAGCACATGATCCTTGCAATGAGCAGCAGTTTATCACATATAATCACAAACTCACAGTTTTGGGAGCAGCACATCATGGTGTTACAGTCAAATCAGAAAGTAAAAAGAATCTCTGCCAGACAAAATTTTTACATCTAGAAAGAGAAGTAATATGTCTCTTCCTCTAGCTACTTGATAGGAATTTGAATTAATCCAATGACTAGATTGTCAGAGATAATGAAGACACAGGTATGAGAAACAACTATACCTGGTTACCTTGATAAATTTTATTTTTATTCTACGAAATCACAGGTGAAGATACATGTTACAGCAGAGAAGCGATAGTTAGGCTGCTTTGACCTAATATTATGGCCACACATCATGTTGGACATTACTTTAAGCCTCACACTATGATCACTATGATGCAGTGTTCCATTGTAGAATATTCTCAGTACTCTGGCAACTTCTGAGGTTGTAGCTTCTGTTCAGGACCATATATGTCCTCTACAGCTTAATTTAAAAATCGACATCACCGTGATTGAGTTGAAGTCCTCCAGTATTCAAACTGCCTTGCCATAGGCAGTTTTCCCTCCATCTCACCTCTCCATTCACTTTCCTGTTATACAGGATACATATTAGTTTCCTTTTTCATTGCTGAGACAAAATACCTGACACACAAAGTAGAAGGAGAGAAGTTTTATTCCAGCTCCCAGTTTGTAGTGGTTTCAGTCCATAATCATCTGGATCCAAGGCAGGTCTCATGCCAAAGAGACATGACTGAAGAGAAAATGTCCATGGCAAAGCTGGGCAGGAAGAAGTCTGCCATCACTGAAGTAGCAAATGTCAAGCAAGTGATAGTACCAGCCTTCGCTCTGTCCCTTATATTCTGCTCAGGCTACCCACCTTTAGCAAGGGTAGCACTCACATCCAAGGTGGGGAACCCTTAAACCTAACATCATATTATAAATACCAGCATCACATTGTTAATTTCATCCTCACGCAGGCTAGATCTAACCACTTCTAAAAGGTTCCAGCTGTAATCTCGGGAGGGTTTGGAGTAACGTATAGATAGAAGAAATAATGAGATATGTTTTCATTATTCTCATACTATTGTAATGTCCACTTTCTAATATAATACGAAATAATGTAGGTCTTTACCTGAGCATCACAAGTTCTCTCACTTTCCTATTATAGAAAATACGTCTTGTTATATTTTCCCAACGCTAATTCAGAGATCATTTCCAAATAGCATACATTCAATGTATATCTGGAGAGCAAGAAGGACTGTGAGCTTGATGGTCTGAATGTGAAATGTGCTGCAAGGTTTCTGTGGTAGCGGTTTGAGTGCTGCTGAAGTAGTTTTGGAAAGTGATTGGACATTGAAGGCTCTGACTTCATGAGTGGACTAATCCAGTGGCTTTTCCATACTTTGATGGAATACTGGGGAAATAGTAGAAACCTAGGAAGTGGAGCCTACGGTAAGATGATATCACCATGAAGACACTAAGTTGCCCTCGCTCCTTCCTTTCTGGTTCTTTTTCTCTCCATTTGCATCTTGGTGGCCATGAGTTATACAGAGGTGTCTGCAGGCATTCCTACTGCTCTGGTATTCTACCTCGCTTCAGACACAAAGCATACCAGCCAGAAGAATACAGATATTAACTCCCGAACGCCCTCGGTCAAAATTGGCCTTTTCTGTATACATTGAATTTCTAAGGTATTTTGCTACACCTTCAAAGAAAAAACTTAAAAGAGTAACCAAGAAGTCTAATGTACAAGTGCACCTTATGAAAATTGATCTCCTCTACGTTTTCAGAATGTGCAGCACATTGAAGCTTAGGCAATTTACCTGTGTGTAAAAATGACTAATCGAAACCAAATGAAGCACATCATGTTCTACTGCATTTAACTCATCTATAATCAGAATTGTTTGTTTCGCATCTTTTTATATTTACAAAAACCACCTATTTCCAATGTCTACTACCCTGGGGAAGAAAAAGCCTGAAACCTCAGTAGAGGTGAAGGACCGTTTGGTCGTGGCTATGCAATACGCCTGCCCATGCCAGTAGTGCTGGTAGTAACAGCAGATCTGCTGTGGGCTCTCTCCATCACTCAAACCTTTTTTATGTTCTGCAGCAAAAGCACTGTGAAAGTTACTACAGATTTTAGTGAAAAGCTCACAGAAATTCATGGTACTGGATTCAGATTAGCTTTGTGAACCACCGAGGAATTCATGGCATACAGGATCAGAATTGAGCGCTTGATGGTAAACCAGATACTTTCATCTCACGAAATGTTTTGCAATGAGCTTTCTGCACTCTCCATAGACGAAGTACTTTCTCCCAGGATGCACTTCCAACATCTCCCAGAATTCCCAAAGAGCTTCCCCAGTAGCAGACTTGACCTTCATTAAGTTCACTTCTAGGAACATAATGAGGACACCAGTCTTGGGCTACCTCCTGCCAGGATGAGTCTTCCCATTGTTGGAGAGTTTCATTTAGCTGACAAGGCCACATATGTGACTTCTTGAGCTGTCATCCTATATGTCAACTTTGCACCCATTCATGATGTGAGCAGAAGCTCTTCTGAGAATCTCAGTAAAATGGCATTGACACACTTAACTAAGAGTCTTCAGCATGTCTTCCTTAGCAACATGTTGTTTCATTCTGTGATTGATGAATAGGAATAGACAGAGTATCACTAAACACAGGAGAGGAAGAGGAAGGAAGCCCTGGTTTCACTGCTGCACAGTCCTGAATACCTGTTTGATGTGGGAATCTTTGTAGGCCTAGTGGCATTTCTGTAGGATGCAGAACTTTGTATTTGACATCTAGGCATGGCAAATGCAGTGAAAGACAGCATGCAGGAGTGTAGAGAAGAGGCAGTGGAGGGTCAACTGGAAAACACAGAGTGAGGTTCAAGTGCGCTTTCAGTATGGAAGTAACACAGTGGGGCTAAGGAAGGCTCTATCTGTAGTTTTCTCTGAGGGAAAGGCTCTGGGAATCCAATTGACTTATATTTGTAATCTCACTGTTCTTGTGGTGAACTGTGAAAGAAGTCAGTGAACTTTATGTTGTGCACTGCCATAGTCATCCCAGATATTATGGAAGTGACACCTGAGACTAAAGTTTTGCTTTTTTTAATTTCACAAATACCATGCCTAATGGTGGTAGGTTATGTAAAGTTTCACTTCGGTTGTTTTTCTTGTAATCACACATGACTTTGGACCCAGAATAAAGGAAATAAATGGTCACTTCAGCTGGGAAATGCTTTATAGCTGTCCTTCTATTGGACTTTTGAGGCTTCTCTGTTTACCGGGTGGATGAAATCCCTCAGAGTCCCTCAGCACTAGGTGTCTGCATCGACTTATCTGACCACACCTTCCCATGGCCCGAGAAGCCTTAAAGTAAGTAATGGATTCTGTGGTGTGGCCACTCTCATAGTACTCTATGTGAGTGACTGACTTGTCCTAATGGTACTCACTGTGGTCTATGGAATACTCTGGAAATCCTCCCACTACTGCTCTTAGGCCATACCTATAAGAGGAAGCCCCTTATTCCATTGTGACATCATAGAAGCAAATATGTCAGTCATGGCAACAATGCCTAGTTGTACCCATGTTTCCAGTAAGGGAGGGGCTTTGAGTGGTTTTCTAAGTTGTGAGAGTGGAGGGTTGCCTTAATCCATACTCAGGAATATACCCTCCCTCCTGGCAGTGCTAGTGACTCATTCACTTCTTTGTTTAAGCACTCACCTATTTGACCATAGACTCACATGTCTAAGAGTTTTCTTACAGATTGCAATCCAAAAAGTCTCCAAGATCTTTGTAGAGTGGATTATATGGATAGAATGTGGACCTTCTAGTCCTGTGAATTCTGTGCTGCTCTTGGTATCACTCATGGCTTTGTATTTCATTCCTTGCAGTAAATGTGTCCCCTTTCTCTGTTATCTTATGAGGCAAATCCTTCAACCTATTTCCTACTCCTTATGCTACATAGAGAATTTAGAGAAAGCCAAAATGGGGTATCTTTTTCTCATTTCTCCAAGAATTACAAGTTTCATAGTGTTGTAATTTTCCGTACTTGGGTTAGATATGTGGTATCAGTGCTGACCTAGTGTTCAAATTAAGAGTACTAACAAACCCTGAGTTGTCTTTTTTGTTGTTGTTGTTTAATTTATTTTTATGTACTACATAAGCAAAGCATTTTAGCTACTAAATGAGTATTATTCTGTGTTTTGGATTTGTTATGATTCACATCTAGATGTTCTCCTAAAGCATCATGAGCTCCTGGGTGGGTAATCTCGGGGGTGATGGATGACCACTGGGTGGTACTTCTCAATGGGTTATTCCATCTACCTGTGTACTCCTAAATATGCTGCTGAGATATGAAGCCTGCTTAGCGAAGATGGTTCAGTGCAGCTGTGGGCAGGCAGGGTCTATTTCCCTCATTCATATTTGTTTGCTCTCTGTGACCAAGAGCCATATCTTAAGCTGTTTTGTCCTCCGCCAGGCCACTCTGACCTGCTGCCCTGCCGTGCAGGTAGAGGACTAGGGACTGAAACATTCACAATGTGTAAACCACTCTCCTCCTTAGAGTTGTTTCTGTTGGGTACTGTTTCTGACCCCCAATAAAGCAACTAAGGTAGATGTATGTGTCCAATATGAAAGGTTTAAATCGTCTTATATGTTACTATCATTTCAAACATAAAATGTTCAGTCAAAATTATTTAAAATCTATCCTGCGGGTTTCTTGTGACATGTACTATGTAATTGTGGCCTGTAGTCACTATACTTACAAAAATAAACCAGAAAATTTTACTTATTTCTTGCTCTATTAATATTCATTGACCAAAATTTGATTCCTCCATTGACCCCAAATTTTCCTAGCATCTGGCAAGTGCAATTATGCTCTCAACTTTTATAAGAGCGTTTTATTAAATATTCTACCTATGAATGAGGTGATTCAAAAAGATCCAGGGTTGAAAAGGCTACATTTGAGATTGCCTATGTAGGACAAGTTCCTTATATTTCCAAGAACCTTGTAGAGAAAATGACAGGATAGTCTGCTCACAGCTCTGCTTTAGACTTTCAGGCCGGACAGCAGTCATGAACTGGTTTTCCTCTGATTCCAGTTATGATGAGTTAATTTTGCCTTTTGTTTTCATCCTTCAGTGTCTTCACATTGGCTCTTATCCTGTCTAGGGGAGACTTCTGGGAAGTTGTCTCAACACTTCAAATTCTTATTTCTCCTCTGCAATTTGTGCAGTGGATAAGCTGTGTCCCATGGGTGCAATGAGATGGGACAAAGCATCTGCAAGTTTGGAACCCAGAGCAAGTACACCATCCAAGTCAAATAGTGCTATTCAATGTCAGACTTAGCTCTTGCAATACTTCTGTTCAGATACACACATATTCCCCTGGGTGCTTTCTTCCGTGAACCACAATTACACTCACAAAGTTTGTGAGTGCAACTTTTTGTTTCTTATATGAATGAATATTTCACTTCTTAGAGATTTTATAGGCAATGATTTGAGGAAGGGAACACATTTGGAATACTAGGCTCTCCATTAGTCATGTGAGGACCTGAGTGAATACAGAGAAAATCAAAACCACAGCACAAACAAGAACCACAGTCTCCTTTCTTTCTGTACCAAGATTTACCATGAGGAAAACAGTATGGGAGTTTTCATGAAGTGGTAGTCACATGAAGGATACACACTACATCAGAGTTTAAAGAGATGAGGTCTTGAAACTGAGAGTCTAGTCTCTAGCGATTAGGCAGAAGATCTGCAGTAAATACCATACCTCACCTATCTTAACTTCAGGTGTCAGGGATTGATGCCCTGGATCTAGAAAAAATGTACTCACTTCAGTAGAGGAGTCATACTGGGCTCCTTTGGAATTAAGTGGATGATCTTCATGGAGTTGAATTCTTGAAGACCAGGTTGGGAGGGCAAACAAAACTCCATCCATGATATGGGAAGCTCCCAGCCAGACCTAAAACAGAGGTGCTGCCTCATTTTGTCTTCAGAAGAATCAGGTAACTAAGAATTTGGATGTAACAGGGTGGAAACCTGCCAAGATCAATACTCTCAAGTCACACAAAGAGAATAAGGTTGAATCAGATGTCTATGGGAGCCATTCTCTCTGTTAAAAAATACCCTAAAATAATTCTCCTCAGTTGTTCTTTGAGTTCTTTTTCCTCAGAAAGGTGGATGTTTTGTTAACTGTGTAAGAGTAGAAACAATGGTGTTCTTGGCCTTGGCCACAGTGGATATTGTGGTCCTGCGCATAATCTCAGAGGACTATGAAACCTGAACCCTAGGGGCTCCAAGGCCAGTTCCTGCTGACATCTCAGTTACCCCAATCTGGGCTGTCATTCAGTCACCTGAGACTTCAAATTCCCCCCACAAGGTTCTCAAGAATAACTTGAGAGTTCTTCGACCAGTGTCCTCTAGGAAATTCACAGAGGCACTCTGGGTTCAATCGAGATGTACTAATAGTCATGCTTCTTTCTTGCTATTTGCCCATTCAGACTCCTGCTTTTCCAGGCCTAATGCCTACATTCCAGCCTACTCCCCCTCAGCCTAGCCCTAATTCACTAAGATTAGAAGAGGCAGCCACAATACCATAAACAATGCCAACAACTCTATGGTGAGACCCACATCTCAGTGGTGCGCAGGTCCCTACAGAGGAGGAAGCCAAGACCCCTTTTTCTTCTGTTGTTTGCAACAGGTTGGCTAGCTCTCCTGATGCCAGAATCATGTTGACCATGCATTTGAATGAAGCCCATCACAAAATTCTTTGCTACATCCCCTTGAGCAAGCTGGGAGCTTCCACTGAGGGAAGCTAAGAAAGTAGGGTGTTACCCAAGAAGGGTCTCTGGATGGTGCCCAGAGGTTTGATCTTTATAAGCACAACCATGCCACTGAGAAAGAAAACTGAGAATTTCCGAGTATTTTCGACATATGTGGTGGAATAGTCACTTAAAATTTGAGAAACCCCAGAAGGTCATCACACATGTTTTGATGCAAGAAATACAACTGAATCACTGCCAGGTGCCCAATAGTGATTCCTCAAGCTATGGATTCCTTTGTGTGTCATAGATCCTTTGCCATAGCAAGGAAGAAGAAAGTTTTGAAAATTTGGGCCACAATCAGTTCTACTATCCTGAGTTTCTTCCCAACTCTGTTACAAGGGGCTTAGAGAGATGAGCAATACAAGTCACAGAGAATCCCACAGGTGTGACAAGTATTGTGGTCAAAGTCAGAGATCATCTCACAAATGTCTCTCCTGCTCCTATCACAATGACTTTTCTGAGGTAGTGTTCACATGAGAGTGAAGAAGTGTCAATCTTTAAAATGGGATAGTTAACTTTTGCAAGCAACAAAATACAAGGATTGTTTTTTTTTTCTTTTAGATCTGAGTAAGTATAGTGACTTTGTTTTTTGAAAAAATTCTTTAATAGTTTTGTTTTGTTACACAATATAAATTTTTTAACATTAGGAAAATATAGTATTGCTCTTTTTCAAATGGAACACTTAGTAAGTTGTTTAATTTTGATGAAAGAACTTTTAGTATAAAATTATTCATTGTTATGTTTTAATATGACTTATTTTTCATTAGATTTTAGTTTTTGAATTTTGTTACTTTTAAATGTATGCAAAAACATTTGGCACTTTTTTACTAGAGCATAAGTCTACAATAATTTACAAATGTGATTTTCATGAATATGACTGAGAAACTTATGCAGACAATATTGTTGAAATCAATCACCAAATGGTGAAAACAATATTGTGATTGACGTAATACTGGATCTCTTAACATTGACTTTTGATGGTTACATGACATAAAATGACTTTCAATTTACTTATTTACCCAATCTATATGAGTACTTATACTGCAAGTAATAATCATTTTTGACTTTTTTCATTTAGTTATCCAGCAGGAATTAATTGAGCATCTGTGTTCTGGAAGACTCCAGATAGTACTGCAGATGTTAAGGAAAATAAAATCCAGCCATTGTCCATGTGATTTTACAGCCACATGGCAGCTGATTTACAACCAGTAAGCTGAATTACTATGTAAAACAAAGAACAAGAAAATGACATGGGGGAGATATGAGGTGATAGCCTAATATAAATGATCTGATTTTGGCAGTGTTGGCCACCAGGAATTTGGAATTCCATCAGTGGGACATAGTTTAGCTGAGGCTGGGTGTTGGGCTAAATGAGGGTGTCAAATTGGTGAGCTAGGGTCAGGCCCTGAAATGTTGCATCTCAGATTTGAGAGCCTCTCCTGGCAATGACATAGCAATCTTAACATTTTCTTTGAGATTGTGAATTCACCAGAATAATATCTTCACCAACTGGCAGGAATGGAGGGAGTAGGGTGCTTCCTGTGCAGGTGAACACAGTGTAAAATCTGGACATTATTTCCATGCAGCTACCACTAAACTTTTATGCAATGAAATTCACAGAAGCCCCTGAACTGTCATTTTCATCATAGGCTTCAGAATCAGATTTTGTTCCAATACAGAGATGTTACATTAATGTTATTCAGGATGTAAATTTTAAACTGTAATACATAGGCCTATAGATTGTGATGCAAAATGGAATAAAATGAGATACAGTGAAAGAAAAGATACCGAAGAGGGAGATTGTTGGTCACTCACTGAAATAGGCCATGTGAGTTGCCTATGGATGGATTTTAATCTACACCCAAATTAAATAACTGAGACTGCAGTTTGAAATACTAGCATCAATTATTCAGCAGTATTTCATTTGTGTGCATCTCTATGTCATTTGAAATTATAAATCTATTAATATTTTACAAATAAAAGTATATGTGGAATGATTACCATTTTCTATAGAAATAATTTTAGTAATAATTATCAATATCATTTATTAAAATCCCAATGTTTGTCTCCCACTGTGTGGGTCTTACACAAGTTACATATTTGTCTAACGTGTACACATGACAATGGATCATGTTTCATTTGTAGAGAAAGAACTTGAATTTTTTGACTTAAAGAAGACAGTGAAGGGAAAAAGATGAATTATATACTGGGACTCAATGCTTGTACTGTGTACATAACTGCACTCTTCTAAACCTGAGGAACCTCTCAAGTCACTTAGTGGTTTTTCTGCTCATTCTTTCAAAATATATTTCACGTGACTAACACCAAACTTCAAACACAATATATTGTTTTGATATGTGGATCCAAAATCAAGCAATGAAAATGCAAAAAGAAATGTGAGGGAAGAAGTGACACTGGATGACATTATCATTATCTATAAATATGAAGCTAGTACACTTCACAAGATCAAGGGTTCCACTTCCCTGTTTTGCATGGACAACTTGATAGCCAGTAAGTCATTCAACCTGGCTTACTCCACAGATCTCACTCACAGGTGAAATTTAAAAAGATGTCCTCACAAACTTTGAGAGTGTAAATTGTGGTTAACAGGAGAGATTGGTGATGACAAGGTAACAGCAGCCATGGAGATATGTATGTATCTGAACAGAAGTAATGCAAGAGCTAAGTCTGGCTGATGAAGAGAAAGCACTGAACAGCACTATTTGATTCAGTGCACTTGTTCTGGGAGCCATGCTTGGGGATGGTTTGTCCCATCTCATGAACTCATGGGCCACAGCTTATCCTCTGCACAAGTTGCAGAGGAGAAATAAGAATTTAAAGTGTTGAGACAATTTCCTAGAAGCCTCCCCTAGACAGGATAGGAGCCAATGTGAAGACACTGAAGGATCAAAACTGAAGACAAAATTACCTCACCATAAGTGGAATCATAGGGAGCCAGTTCATGGCTGCTGTTAGGCTTAAAATTCTAAAGCAGAGCTATGGACAGACTATCCTGTCGCTTTCACTAAAAGGTTTTCCGAAACATAAGGAATGTGTTTTACATTATCAATTTCAAATGGAGAATATTCAAGCCTGGTTCATTTTGAATCACTTCACTCATAGGTAGAATATTTAATAAAAAGATCTTATAAAAGTTGAGTGCATAATTGCATGTGCCAGATGCTAGGAAAATTTGGGGTCAATGGAGGAATCAACTTTTAGTCAATGAATATTAATAGAGCAAGAAATAAGTAAAATTTTCTGGTTTATTTTTGTAAGTACAGTGACTACAGGCCACAATTACATAGTACATGTCACAAGAAACCCGCAGGATAGATTTTAAATAATTTTGATTGAACATTTTATGTTTGAAATGATAGTAACATATAAGACGATTTAAACCTTTCATATTGGACACATACATCTACCTTAGTTGCTTTATTGGGGGTCAGAAACAGTACCCAACAGAAATAACTCTAAGGAGGAGAGTGGTTTACACATTGTGAATGTTTCAGTCCCTAGTCCTCTACCTGCACGGCAGGGCAGCAGGTCAGAGTGGCCTGGCGGAGGACAAAACAGCTTAAGATATGGCTCTTGGTCACAGAGAGCAAAAAAATATGAATGAGGGAAATAGACCCTGCCTGCCCACAGCTGCACTGAACCATCTTCGCTAAGCAGGCTTCATATCTCGGCAGCATATTTAGGAGTACACAGGTAGATGGAATAACCCATTGAGAAGTACCACCCAGTGGTCATCCATCACCCCCGAGATTACCCACCCAGGAGCTCATGATGCTTTAGGAGAACATCTAGATGTGCTGCAATGAGAATGGTAGGGGATTAGGCTGCCTTTGTGGACAAATAACTAATACATCACAATATGCGTCCCCACCCTATCCCACAACACCCTCACCTTCAAATACCATCATGTTACCTATTAGTTCTTCAGCTTATGGTACTTGTAGGTGTCACATGTAATCAGAAATATTCAGTTAACTATGGAAAGTGAATGGAACACTTTCCTTTGTTTAATTTCATCAAATGAAAATTTAGGATTGTGAGAGGGAGCGACAGAAAGCAGGAAAGAAATGGGGTAATTTAAAAGAGAGGAGCAGATGTGGGAACTAGAAGATGAAGAAGGGATGGGAGAGGTGGGAGTGAAAAAGGGAAGCTTAGAGGTATGGGTAAGGAGGCATAGCAGTAGGAAGTGGAGAGGTCAAAATCCAAGAGGAGAAAGAGGGAAAGGAGGGGAAAGAGACAGAAAGGAAAAGAAATGGAAAGAGGCAAAGAGATTGACTCCCCTGTCACATGGATAAAAATCACAGTAATGGAATATATTCTCAATCCAGCATCCGATTCCTAAAAGAACCAACTTCATGTGGCTGGCGATTTAGCTCAGTGGCATAAACACCTGCCTGGCAATCATAAGGTTGTGAGTTCCATCCCCGGTCCCACATAAATAAATAAATAAATAAATAAATAAATAATAAATAAATAAGACACCCAGATACCACAAAGTGAGGATCAAGGCTTTTCATGCCTTTAGCATATGGATTTGCAGATAGGCAATCCAAGGATAGGACCACGGTGGACATTATAGTAAACTGCCGGAGGACTTTTAGGATTGAAGAAAAAATAAATCTGTATCTGAGCAGGAAATCGGGGTGTCTTGGAATCTATGTTCAGAGATGCTGAATGCATTGCATGCACCAGGTGTTCTATGGACATTGTCTCCAGAGCATTTCAGGAAATGAAGCAACCAATCCCTTCAGGTGAGCTTTATGGAAGGCACTACTCAGGCACATTTTATCACCCAGACCTGGGAATGTAACCCAGAGGCTGCACATCCTTTATGTTTCTGCATTATTCCTGAAGAAAGAAACAGATGCCACTTCTCTAAAAGGGCATTTTCATTAGGTTGTGTTGCATGGGATTTTCCAGAGTTTCAGTGAACTATAGATTTTGTGGAGGTTATATATAATAAATTTATAATAGATGGTTCAGTTGTAAGTTCAACAGGGAGTGCGTAAGGAACTTGGGTCTGGACAGCAAACCCAAGGAAGCTGAATTGCAACCAGATTAAGAGGGCAACTGTACACTGAAAGTGATGCAGTCATACTTATGATGTATGATTGCTTTACACTAATTTTTTTTCTTTATACAGTGGAAGTCCTTCTGTCTCTCAGTCAAGTGTATCAATGGCATTTTACTGAGATTCTCAGCAGAGCTTCTGATCTCATCATGAATAGGTTTACAACTGAGTTGTGGAAGTGAATTCAACAAATCATATACATAGCCTTGTCTGCAAAATGGAAATCCCTACCAATGGGAGGTTCATCTTGGCAAGGAGTGACCCAAGACTTGGCTCATAATCATATTCCTAGAACTGAACTTAATGTAGGTCAAATGTGCTGCTGAGGAAGCTCTCTGGGAATTCCAGGAGATGTTGCAAGTGCATCCCGAGAGAAAGTACTTCATCAGGGGAGAGCTCAGAAAGATGTTTCCCAAACATCTTGTGAGACGAAATCATCTGCTTTACCAGAAGGGGCACAATTCTGATCTTCTAGGTCATAAATGCCTTGGTGGTTCATAAACAAACTCTGAATCCAGGACCATGAATGTCCAAGAACTTTTAACTAGAATCAGTGGTAACCTTCCCAGTGCTTTTGCTACAGAACATAACTAAGCTTTGAGAGATGGGGAGAGCCCACAGCTCTTCTGCTGCCACTACCAGCATTACTGGAATGGACAGGCATGTTGCAGAGCCACAACCAAAAGCTCCTTCACTTCTACTGAGATTTCAGTCTTCTTCTTCCCCAGAAAATAAAATATTGGTTTATATACAGGTTGTTTTTTTGTAATAATGATATGATCTGACAACTCATAATTGTGATGATGGAAGAGTTAAAACCAATAAAACATTATATGCTTCATTTCTTTTTGGTTAGTCATTTTAACTTACAGGTGCCTTGTGTAAGCTTCAATGTGATGTACTTTCTCAAAATGTAGATAAACCCAAATTTTGTCAGTTACACTTGTAAGTTGTACTTTATGGTCACTGTGTTAATTTGTTCTTTGCTGGTGTGATGAAATACCTTAGAAAACCAAAGTAAAGAGCAAAGTCTAATACTGGCCAAGGGTGTTCAGGAATTAAACTCTGTATTCTTCTGGCTACACTGCTTTGTGTCTGAGGTGGGGTAGAATACGAGAGCAGCAGGAGCTTCTGAAGGCATGTCCACAGAATTTATGGCCACCAGGAAGCAGATGGAGAGATAAACAGCCTGAAGGAAGCAATGAGGGCTGCTTAGTGTCTCATGGTGATATCATCGTAGGGTTAGTCTCTACTATTTTCCAATAATGCCATCAAAGTATGGAAAAGTCACTGGATTATTCCACTCATCAAGTTAGAGCCTTCGTGTCCAATCACATCCCAAAGTTTCTTCAGTGGCACTGAATTCACTAATACAGGAAACTCTGAGAATATTTCACATTCAGCCCATCAAGCTCATGGTCTTTCTTATTCTCCACAAATACATTGAGTATCTGCTCTTTTGAAATGAGCTCTGAGTTAGTGGGGGAAAAATGGAACTAAGACATATTTTCCGTATCAGGAAAGTGAAAAAAACTTGTGATGCTCAGATAAAGACCTATATTATTGCTTGATATATTTATTAGAAGGTGGAAATTACAATAATATGAGGATAACAATCAGACATCCCAATAAGCCTTGTATGTAGTTGTCATACCAAACCCACATGAGGTCACAACTGCAACATTTTGGAGGTGGCTGGGTCTAGGGTGCTTGATGAGGCAATTAAATTTGTGGGGCTGGGTTTTATAATGCCTTGTTAGGATTAAGGGTTCCCCAACCTGGGTGTGAGTGCCACCAACCCTAAAGGTGAGTATCCTGAGCAGAATATAAGGGACAAAAAGAGGGCAGGTGCTATCACTTGCAGTTTGCTGCTTGTGTTTGCTAATTCACTGATGGCACATGTGTTCTTGGCCAGCTTTGCCGTGGATGGTTTCTCTTATCTTATGTCCCTTTACCAAGCAAGATACCTGCCTAGCATACACTTGATTATGAACTGAATCCTCTACGAACTGTGATCTGGAATTAAACCTTTTCGCCTTCAACTTTGAGTGTTAGGTATTTTGTCTAAGCAAAGAGAAAATAACTAAGACATCTTCTGTATATAGGAAAGTGAAAGTATATGTGAGATGGAGGGAAAAGAGCTCCAGAAGAGCCAATGTGAATTACAGAGGAGTTTAATTCAGTCAACATGACACCATTTGTAAATTAATCTGTAAAACAGATGTTTGGGCCTAAACAGAATCTACAGCCTCAGAAGTGCCAGAGTGCTGAGAATACTCTAGAATGGAACACTGCATCATAAGGATCATAGTGTGAGGCCTAAATGAAATTCCAATATGATGTGAGGCCATGATATTGGTTAAAACCAGCAGGTCCTCCAATGGCCTAACTAACATTACACCTCTGTAAAGTGGATCTTCACATGTCATCCTATTGAAGAAGAGCAAACTTTATCAAAGTAACCAAGAATAGTTCTTATATTTATGTGTTCATTATCTCTGCCAATCGAGCCATTGGATAAATCTAAACACGCCTCAGTTTGTGTAGTGAAAGAGAGATACTTCTTCTCTTTCTAGATCTAAACTTTTGTCTCCCATAGATAATTTAGATTATCTGATCTGAATGGAACACCAAGGTGTTTTTCTCCCCCTGGATGTGAATACGTGACTATATGTGACAAACTACTGCTCATTGCAATTGTCATTTACTTGGATACCAAATAAACATATAGTGACATACTTACTTCATCAATGTACATAGAATGTTTTAAAAAATATTGTTTTAATTTTGATCATTGTTAAACCAGAAGAAATTTCCACTCATGAATATATTTTATTTTGAGAGCCATATTTTAAAAGTACTATAGTCTGAGGCAACTCAAAACTAGAAATTGAGATTCTCACTGTTCTAGAAAATGCAATTCCCTGATCAAGGTTTAAGTATGGTGTTTCTCCATGGAGACATCTCTATTTGGTATGCAAGAGCTATCTTCTCCTGGTCTCTTTACCTGATTTTCCATATATGTGTGTGTGTGTGTGCACATTCCTATGTCTAATTGTTCATCCTACTGCCTTCTTGTAAGTGTGAAAACTTCTTATTATATTAGAGAGGAAAATAATAAATTTAGTACAAACATATTTTTAAACAAAATGCCTCAGAATACAGTAGCAATCTGATGAAGTTGTTGTTGAAACTTCCACAAGTTATGACCCAAATCTCCCTTGTTTTCTCCAAAAAAACCTCCTGTAAACTTTAGTTCAGATTACAGCTCCTGCTGCATCTTTTTCCCAGAGACATCTGGCCCTTATGATTTGTGGATGGTCACTATGACACACATGGCAAGAAACAATTCCCAATTGTCAAGCCATCCTGCCTCTGTTTTATCCGCTCTTCCCCAGTTATCTGGCCCTGGATACTTGTGTTAGGGACACTGAAAGCATAAATCAAACTGAATTTTCCTGAGGCTATGCACAAATCCTTGTATTGGCACATTTGGCACTGAAATGAAAAAAATGCACCCGCTGGATATTCTAATTAGTTATCCAAGTGTAATTTCAAATTTGAATGGAAGGCGAGATATTTCTATGGGAGAAGAAATGAATGAATCTAGAGGCAGCTTAGAAGGAATTGCTGAAGGGGACACTTAAAGACATGTCTCTTGCTAACTTTGTAGAAGCTTTGATCTCTATCCAGGAGGAATGGACACCCAAAATTCAAATTAAGTAATGGATACCTTGATGAAAAAATATTATTTTTCTTTGCTAGAACAAATTTTTAACTGAATGAGTTTCACTGAATGGACTTCATTTTCTTTGACACACCCTGCGTTAAAATAATATCTGTAGAGTAGGATGGAATTATCTCTATAAACAACAGTAAAAATATAATTTCATTAGCAATGAATACTTGCCTGTCATCACAATATGTTCATATATATACATGGGACTACAAACTGAATTTGAATTATTTCCTGCTTCTTGAAAACAATTCAGTACATTGGGTGGCTAAGCAAAAACAATTTATTTCTGATCATTATAGAGTTGACAATTTCAAGATCAAGGTACCAGGAAATTGGTTTTCAGTTGAGGTGTGCACTGCAAACTGGTACCTTCTTGCTGTGTCCTTACAAGTTGGAGGAAGAGAAACTTTTGTTCTGGTTTCCTGTAAACACCGCAGCTGTATGCACTTGGTCAGCCTCGCAAGGTTTCATCCAAAGATAAGCAGTTATCAAACATTCAAATTCATAACACAGGTGTAAGTGGTAGGATTTTATCATAGAAATTTCAAATGGCAAGAATAATAGGTGCACACTCAGGCTGGGCAACTGAAATGCACTGTGAAACAATGAGTAATATTTTCATCTGCTCAAGGGGGTAAGCATCAAAGCAAAGAGTGTTCTATATGGAGAATTCATCAAGATTTTGCAACACCCGAATTTTTTAACTCAAAGTGAGCAAAATATCTTTATCTTACAGTTTACAACTCTAAAATGCGTTCATATTAATATATAACAAAACTTTATATAACTATAGATATTTACACCAGACATTTATATATAAACATATAATTTGATTTTGTTCACTTTCTTAATTAATATATACATAATATATACATAAACATAGATGAATAAATATTACATAGAGTGTAAAATACAAACATATATAAATTAGTTTTGTTACATGATTTAAAAACTTCTCTAAGCGTAATATTGCTATCAATTGTAACAGCAAAGCCTATGAAAATGCCAGATTTAACTGCAATGAAGAAGAAAAAACATATTTGCTAGTAATATGATCATCTACGTAAGCAAGGCAAGTCATTTTTAAAAGACAATGCTATCCTCAAATTATCCATCTCAGACAATTACAGCAGGAGGTGAATTTTCTGGAACATAATTAATTTAAACATTAACCCTGATGATAAGTAGAAGTAAAGACTAGCGCGAGTTTTGTCTGACAAACACATCCTATTCCAAATACACAAAATTGCTATCATCTTTCCCATATATCATCAGATGTCCGATAAACAGCTCCTTTGTCCATATCTGAAAAGAGGCAATAGTTAAGAATTTTCAGGGAGGCAGCATGTTCACAAAATTCTTTTCTTAATGTGTAAAGGGCCAGGATGGAGACTTTGCAAACTACTGATTGAGAAAAGTCAATGCAGTAAAACTGTGGTTTAGGCAGGGTCGTCACTTCACTGACTGACAGGTCTCAGCACACCAGGTCAGCAAGGGACTCTTACACCACCAGGAGGGTCTCTATAGTGTGGGTCCACCCTATAAGGAGGCGTGGCCGAGGGTGGGGCCAGAAGCTGTGGGCAAGTCCTGTGACCAATGAGACTGCGGGAGCCCTGCACTCCCGCTCAGAGGGGGCGACAGAGAGGCGGTCTTTGCTGTCCTCCTCTCCAGGTCCTTAAACAGGGGAGGCGCTAGCCCTTTCTCCGTTTTGAGGACCTCGGCAAGTGAGGGGCTTCACCCACTGCTGCCAGCCTGCAAGTCAGCCAAAGGACCCAGGCTGTGGTCCAGTGACGTGAGAACCTCTCCTGAGAGGGGAGAGACACCGGCTCGGAAGGGGGAGCCGACCCTGCCTCACAAAGCCTTGGCCTGTTCTCGGCGGTGGGGGTGGGGGTGGGGGCAAGTACTCAAGAGCACAGGTCAGCTGGGACGGTCTTGGGACTGCCAGGGTAAAGACCAGTGGGTTTTCTAGTGTAGGAGATGGGAAAGAAGAAGACCACGCTGGCGCCCAAGTCCGCGTAGGTCTAGGCCTAGGTGCCAAGGGAGACCGTTATGGTGCCAGAGCCACGCGGTCAAAATGGAGGGCGGCACGTGGCAGCTGAGGTCTCGCGTGGTCCGAGGCAGAAAGCCTCGCAGCGAGGGCCAGGGCCAGGGTCAGCACAGCAAGGACCACAGTGCAATCAAGGAATCAAGAGCACAGCAGCACCGGGCGGTGCTCAGAGGATTCCGGCTCCAACAAGACTGAGGAGCACAGCTTGTGCTGTGGTTAGTTCTAGGGGACCCTAGTGGGACTATACACTGTTTCCTGCAAGGAGGTTAATAGGGACGAGGGGTTCTCAGAATGAGCCGATCAGCTTCAAGTCAGCATGAGGGAGATTTCCAGCTATTCAGAAGTAACCCTGAGCACCCCATATGAGGATCAGGGAAAGCATAACTCACGGAATTCAGGGTTCAGGAATAGGCTTTTGACTAGCAGTAATTTCCTCCATGATATGGGCTAGTTCATGTATCAAATTGTGGATAGGGTTTTTTTTCTGAAAAGCATGATGTAAAGTATGTAATAGGAACATTTGTAAGAATTTCTAGATGTTAAAATGAATACCCTCAGACCTGTAGAAAAAACCAAGCTTGTATGACAAAAATCATCAATCTTTTCATATATATATATATATATATATATATATATATATATATATGTTTAAACTTAAGTGTGTGGTTTATTTCACTGTTTCAAGCAATGTCATACTCTGGAGTGTGGCATGGTGGCACAATCTAATAATCCCTGTACTTCGAGGCTGAGTCAGGCAGATCGTTATAATTTCAAGAGCAGCCAGGGCTAGAAAATGAGCCAAATGCCAGCCTGAAGTGTATAGTGAGATTCTGTCTCAAAAAGAAAAAAAAATTATTATACTCTCAAAGGTATATATATTTGACTAAACAAAGTCAAGTTTATCTGAGTTCATGGGAATGTATTACTCCACTGTATACAAATCCAGCTTTAATTGTGTTAACTCGAAAAGAAAAAAATAGAAAACACCAATTTAAAGCAAGATAATAGGAGACTAACTATAATTAATACATGGTATACAGCTATCATCACAGCTGTTTCTCAACTCATAAGTTATAGGCATTATCTTGTCTAAACAATATGAGCATAAACCTTTCTTTTCACAGTTGTAAAAGTAAAAGTATCTATCAGTGCAAATATATTAAAAAGCTTGAATATACACAATATTTCCTTTCTCAGTTTCTACTTTTTCTCTTTGCCTCATCATCACAGTTTTACTTTCTTTTTTTAAAATTTTTTATTTAAAGGAATAAAACAGAAAAAGAGAAATATTACAGAATTTCAAAAAAAACATAAACAGTAACAAATTACTAATTGATAGATTACATATTGCTCTTAAAGAAATTGTTGTTCAAGTTACAAAATTAAAGCACACAAACTTGACACTCAAGCAGTGAGATTGCAAACAGATCTGTGCAACAAGCAAACATGAACTAAGAAATATGGGTAACAATCCTGCACACATAAATATACATGCAATTAAATTTTTATAGCACTTCCTATTTTTGCTTTTTCACAATAGCAATCATACTTTTTTTTATTTAAAGATAAAAAAGAGGAAAAAGGTAGAACTATTACAGAATTTAAGAAAAGATAAATAGTAAGAAATCACTAGTTGATACATTACATATTGTTCTTTTAGAAGGAGTTATTCAAGTTACAGAATTAAGGCACACAAAGTGGACACTAAAGCAGTGAGAGTGCAAACAGATCTATTCAGCAATCCAACAAGAACCTAGAAATATGGTCATCAATCCCACACATCTAAACTTACATGCAGCTATATCTTTCATAGTGTTTCCTATTTCCTCTTTTTTTACAACAGCAATTATACATTTTTAAAATTTTATTTAAAGAAAAAAAAACAGAAAAAAGGGTAGCAACAATACAGAATTCTAAAAGAAAGAAAGAAAAAGGAGAATGAGAAAAAGCTCTACTAAGAAATCAGTGATTTATAAATTATGTACTGTAATCCTGGATGTAGTTGTTCAAGTTACAAAGTTAAAGGGTACATAGTAAATATTCAAACAGTCAGACTACAAACACTTCTGCTCAAAGATCCAACAAGGATTCAGCAATATGGTCATCTATTTTACACACTGAAACATACATGCAGTTATAATGCTTAGAGCACTTTCTTTTCCTCTCTTTTTTACAATAGCAATTAAACATTTTGGTTTTATTACTCTTGTAGTTCTTATTTACTTTTTACACTAGAGACACAATATGATATTTATAAATATGATTCTTATTTATTTCACTAATGAGAATAGTCTCGAGTTGTCTCCATGTGCCTATGAAGGCCTGAAGGTCATCCTTTTCTATAGCTGAGTAATATTCCATTGTATAAAAATGCCACCTCTTTTTCATCTACTCTGCAATTGATGGGCATCTTGGTTATTTCCAGGATTTAGCTATCACAACTTGTGCAGCTATAAACATGGGTGCACATATATTACTGTGATATGACCTTTTCAGGTCTTTGGGGAAAATACCAAGGAGGGGAATAGCTGGATTCAATGGGGCTTCCAATCCTAGTCTTCTGAGAATTCTCCATATGGATTTCCATGTACGGGCTTGACTTTGCCATGTTATGTTTCAGTTGTTTCTTTCTGATTTTCCTCTTATTTAATTGCTTATCCTACCTTGTGGTTTCTTTCTGTTGTTGTTTTGGGGATTGTGGTCATTTTTATCTCTGTCTAATATGTCTTTCTGTACTTTTTCTAGGATTGGTTTGGTGGACATGAATTTGTTCAGTTGTCCTTTGTCATGGAAGTATCTTGTTTCTCCATTAAATTTGAATGAAAATTTTGCTGGGTACATCAGTCTGGTTTTAAGGTTGTTTTCCTTCAGGGCTTGAAATACCTTACTCCAAGCTCTTTTTGACTTGAGGTTTTGTGCTGTTAGTCTGCCATGATTCTAATGGGCTTTCCTTGATAGGTCAGTTGTGTCTTTTCTCTGGCAGCTTTTAATATTCTGCTTTTATGCTGTATGGCTGAGATATTAATTATTATGTGTCTGGTTGTGGATTTATGTTGATGGTGACTGTTTGGTGTTCTATATGCCTCACTTATTTGCATATCAGATCCTTTCCCCATGATTGGGAACTTTTCTGCTATTATTTCTGTAAATACGTATGTCATTTGCCTGGACTCCTGTATCTTCAATAATGCCCATTATTCTTATATTGTTGCTCTTGGCATCATCATGAAGCTTCTGGATTTTCATTTCATGCTGCTTTGTTATTTTTAAAAGTTCTATGCTTTCCTGATCACTAATTGCGATCCTGTCCTCAAGGTCTGAAATCCTATCCTCAGCTTCCTTTTGGCAGTTTTGCACACTTTAAATAGAATTTTTTGTTTTTGTTTCTTGGATGTCTCTTTGAGTTTGTTTGATGAATTCTGCTTGTTTTCTGTATTGTCCATTCAAAGTTTCAATCAGTTTTCCATGCTCAAGTACTTTTTTCTCTAGTTCTTCTTTAGCTAAATTCAATAACTCCTTTACTAAAGTTGTTATTTCTATCTTTACATGGGAGACTACTTCTAATTTGATATCCTCTATAGCCTGATGCAGTTGTTTTTTTTTTTTTTATTTCACTCACTATCTTTTCAGAGATTCCCGGTGTGTTACTTTTGGGTTACTCTATTTCAACGTCTTCTATACTTTCTTCTGGTGAACTATATGTTTGAGACTGCATTTTTTTTTTCGTTTTGTCATTTTCACTCTGCCTGATGTTTTGTATGTGTAGGAGGGTATCACACACACTCTTTTCAGACACAACTAAGTCATATGGTTAGTTGTAGGGGCTATTACTACTGGCCCTATTTAACCCCTGTACACCTCTGCTTTAGGGGTATACTCACCACACTGATACAGTCAATCCGGTGTAGTCCAAAGTTTGCCACCTGGGAGCAAAATTCCAAATTTTCTCATACTAACTGTATCCCGCTGAGATGTTCTGATGTTCCAGGTGGGAGGGTAGGCCCAGCTGAAGCAGTCCAGGGCAGTTTTCAGTCTTGGGTGGGTCTCCTCGATGTTTCTGGTGGCAGGGCAGGCCACGGTGGAGGTTCAGGTCAGCCTATGCCTGATGCAGGCTTCTGCTGAGTTCCCGTTGGCAGGGTGGGCCCTCAGTGGTGGTTCTGGGCAGCTTACACCTGATGCAGGCTTCTGCTAAGTTCCCGGTGGCAGGGCAGGCCACGGTGAAGGTTCCGGGCAGCCTATACCTGATGCACACTTCTGCTGAGTTCCCGGTGGCAGGGTGGGCCCTCGGTGGTGGTTCTGGGCAGCCTATCCCTGATGCAGTCTTCCGCTAAGTTCCCAGTGTCAGAGTGGGCCCTTAGTGGTGGTTCTGGGCAGTCTACTCATGATGCAGGCTTCTGCTAAGTTCCCGGTGGTGGGGCGGGCCCTTGGTGGTGGTTCCAGCAAGCCTACCCCCAATGCAGGCTTCTACTAAGTTCCTGGGGGCAGAGTGGGCCCTCGGTGGTGGTTCTGGGCACCCTACCCCTGATGCAGGGTTCCTCTAAGTTCCCAGTGGCAGGGCGGGCCCTCGGTGGTGGTTCGGAGCATCCTATGCCTGATGCAGGCTTCTGCTAATTTCCAGGTGCAGGGCGGGCCCTCGGTGGTGGTTCAGGGCAGCCTACCCCTGATACAGGCTGGCCCAGTTTTACTTTTCTAAGAGCTAAATCTTGGAAACAAGATAAATGAATCAACTGAAGAATGTATAAACAGATGTGGTTCTTTTATGTACTGAAATATTACTCACGTATAGATAATGATGAACTTGACACTTTTTTATGGAAACGGAGACAAGTAGAGACCATACTCATAACAGAAGTAAAACCGACCCACACATGTAAATATTTTATAGTGTCCCTAGTCAGAAATGCTGGAAGAGTAAATAAGACTCTGTATATCAACGGATAGTGTAATTTGGGAAGAAACTGGAGAAAACAGAATCATGTATTCTTATGCAATGTGTGAGAATATAGGAAGTTAAGGTGGTTGTCACATGTTCTCAGAGAGTCATGCCAAGGGCAGAAGCACCACAGAGCACACAGGTAAAAGAAGGCTTCAGAGGTCAAATGAATGGTGGGAAGGACAGCTCTTGACTGAGTGGGTATCAGGGAATGGAAGCCTGATCAATACATTGAGCATTACATGCCCAAGAAAAGGATGACAGGCTGCTTCTCTTTATCACTACCTCAAAGGAAATCTAAGACACATGAGGATATTTGGTGTGATGATTTGGCTACCATGCAGCAGGGATAGTAACAGGCAGTGCCTGGAGGTCAGGAGATTTCTCTGGTTGAGAAGTGCGAACCTTAGCAGCCCATGACAGAGAGGGCTGGCTGCGCATAACTCTCAGTGTGCGGAGACCATCACATGGTGATTGCCATAGAATGTCTGATATGTGTTCCTTTTGTTCCACTGCAGGACACCATTGAAAGGATCACCACGTTGTGGCCTGCAGCTCACTATTTCTTCCTGTAAAAGGACACACTTCCTAAAGTAGGTCCACTGTCCATAGTTCACCATTTTCACAGCAACCTGTAGAAGCAGCCTGGGTTAAAGCACAGGAGAGGTCTGTGCTGATGGTGCTCACACAATCTTGTTTTCCCTCT
>PVLA01012507.1:0-43915 GCA_004027455.1 Hydrochoerus hydrochaeris | reverse complement strand
TGGCAAGTAAGGGGGATTTCCTTCTACCATCTCTTTGAAGGCAAATATTTTTATCACTGTTTTGCTCAGTTTTGATTAATGGTACTGCTTTATTCAATATTCTGTTTTTAAAAGTTCGATATTTCCTTCCATTTTCCTCTACCTGATTGAAAGAACAGCTAATGTGAACAAAATGGGCTGTACTATTGAGCCCATTGCTTGTGTCCTGGTGACCTGCTCTGAGGTTCTGTGGTAGTTTTACTGCACTGCGGTCGCATGGGTTTTTTCTGTCTTGTTCTGCTGTATTTTTCTACCTTCAAAAAAAAAAAAAGTAGATAGGAAAGTAACAAAATACCTCCAAAAATCTCCCAACTCCACCAAAGCTGATCCATGGATCATGGATCAAGAGAAACTCAAAAACAAGGCAACAGAATTATATAAGGTGATTAAAAGTATATAACAACAACAAAACAAAAATTTTAAAAAAAGAAAAAAAAAGAATTATAGGATGTGGTGAAATACATGAAATCTTATTTACTTTACTTTATGGACAATTTAGGAATTTTTCAAGGAGCATTTATACTACATTCCTCTCCAGTAGCAATCATTAATTAATTAATTAATTAGCTAATTATTTGATTTTTTTAAATTTTTATTTAAAGAGAAAAAAAGCAAAACAGAAAAAAGGTTAGAAACAGTACAGAATTTAAAAAAAAATAAACAGTAAGAAATCATTAGTTGATAAATTACATATTGTCTTCTCAGATATAGTTGTTCAAGTTACAAAATTAAAGCACACGAAGTGGACATTCAAACAGTGAGGCTGCAACTGTTCTGTTCAACAAACAAAAACTCAGCAACATGGTTATCAATCCTATACACTTAAACATACATGCAGTTATATCCTTTAGAGCACTTTCGTTTCCTCCTTTTGCTTTTTAAGTCCATTATCTGTTTAGTTATATCATGTTGCAGTTTGCTCAGTACCTTACTAATCTGTTTCATTGTTGTTGTTTACTTTTTAATTGACTTGTATAATTCTGTTGCTTTGTTTTTGAGTTTCTCCTCATCCATTGCCCATGGATCAGCTTTGGAGAAGTTGGGAGTTTTTGGAGGTATTTTGTTACTTTGTTATCTTTTTTAAAAAGTTATTATTATTTTTTATTATTATTATTATTTTGAAGGTAGTAAGATACAGCAGCAGTACAAGACAGAACAAATCCAATTGAGACAGTATAGTGAAATTGGTACAAAACTTTACAGCAGGTTACCAGGATTACAGAATAGGTACAATAGTATATCTGGTTTTCTTCACAATAGTTATTCCTTCAATCAGGTAGAGCTATATTGAAGGAAATACCAAAATTATAAAAACAGAATATTGAATAGAGCAATACCATTAATCAGAACAGAGCAAAACAGTGATAAAGATATTTTCCTTCAAAGAGATGGTAGAAGGAAATCCCCCATATTTGCTATATTGCATACATTGATCCTCCCAAGAGATACTCAGATCTCTGGCTCTCACTTGCTAACTGGGAGGGGAGGATGGATGTTTGATTTTTAGCCTGCCCACAGGAAGGCTCAGAGCCACTTACCAGAGCGGTGAGCTGGCTGCTTGTTTCCCAGCATCCCGATTTTTTGGTTTTTTTGAGACAGGATCTTGCTATGTAGTTCAGGTTGGCCTTGAACTCATATAGAGCCCAGGCTGGCCTTGAACTTGTGATCCTTCTGCCTCAGTCTTCCAGGTGCTGGGTTACAGGCACCATCACTCCTGGTCATTGTGATTGTCTTTTTATTATTTTATTTTATTATTTACTTACTTAAGATTAGAAAGATATAGGGGCTGGGGATTTAGCTCAGTGGTGCAAGCGCCTGCCTGGCAAGTACAAGTTCATGAGTTCGATCCCCGATACAAAAAAAAAAAAAAAAGAGAAAAGAAAAAAGATTAAAAAGACATAGAAAGGAAAAACAAAAAGCAATACAGACAGTCAAACAATAACAAGAAACCAAATATAATAACAGTATAGGTTTACAAAACAAGATGATAGGAATTTGACAATGGTTGTAATATTGCATATTGTTGTCTTCAAGAGGGTTGCTTAGATTAACAGATACAGACATGTAAAATTGATCTAAACATGAGTATTAAGTGTTCTTTTCTGATAATTAATACAATTAGTAGTATAGTCAGTTTAGCTACCATGTCTATCATCTATCTATTCAAAATTATGTCTTTTTCCTTTTCCTTCTTTCCTCCTTTCCCTTATTCCAATTACTCATTGCAATTGTCTTTAAAACAGCTTCCTGCAAAAGAGAAACTCTGTTCTAATGGAAGCTGACCCATTCCTTACAGGATTTGCTCCACTTAAACCGTGTAAGTTTAAGGAATTTTAGCTCAGTCTTGTGGGTAAGAAGCATGAGGTTCACAGAACTTAAGTTACATACTCAAACTCACATAGACTGTTAGGTATCAGAGTTGGGTTATGAATTCCTATTTATTGCTGGGGACATAGCTCAGCTGAGCACAAGACACTGCCATCATCTTTCTTATTTACAGATGAAAAAACTGGGGCTTGGGGGAAGCTGCTTATTTGCAGGATGACACTTGGGATGAATCAAATGACCTTATGCATAGTCAATGATATGGGTGGAAGTGGTCAGACCTTTGAGTTGTATCCACAGTGTGCACTCACTCCTGCAGTCCCAGTGCTCAGGAGTCTGAGCAGGAGGATCGAAAGTTCTAGGTTGGGATGGGCTACATAGCATTCCCTGTCTCATAATAACAAAAACAAAACAAGACAATTCACTCTACAGAGTGATTTCCAAGAGACCTGAGGTTGTAGCCCAGTAGCAGAGCACTTCAGAGCCCCTGGCTTCCATTGCCAGCTACACTGCTACCTACCCTGCTGATGAAATGATTCATATGGTAAATTAAAATTTGGTCACTGGAACAGGCTGTCTGAGGCTGAATCCCAGCTCCTGCTCTTGTTAGAGATGTGACATTGGGCAAATTGATTAACTCATATCCTTATGTATAAAATGGGCACAAGATACTGCCTATGTGCTGGAGTTGTTGTAACAACACAGATTTTGTGGCTCAAACAGAAATCAGTTTTTTAAAGTTCTGGAGGCAATGTCATGTGTTGGCAATGTTAGTTCTTCTAAGGTTGTTCTAGCTGGCCTGTAGTTAGCTGTCCTCTGGTCTGTGTATTGTCTGAGTCCTTATCTCTTTTTCTAAGGACACACATCACATTGGATTAGAACCCACTTATATGAGCTCATTTTCCCTGAATCTCCTCATTAATGCATTATTTTCAAATATAATACCATTGTATAGTAGGAACTAGAGGTCAGAGCTTCAATATGTGGATTTTTGGGGGAAACACAAGTCAGCCATTGTCATATCTCAAAGGGTTTCAGGGAAGACTCATGTGACACAATAGATGTATAGCAATGACCAGGGAGTTAGCATGTTACAGGAATCTAATAACTGCTAGACAGAACGATGTACTGAATTTGGGCATAAGGGTTAAGGGATAACCTGTTGGGGCAGATTGTAAGTTTTTCCCCACTAGAATATTGGCTGATTGTATCCTGGGCCCTTTTCTTCTCCAGGTGGTGGGATCTGTATTACTCTTGCCTTATGATCTATAGTTCCCATTTTCTTTTCCTTTATCTTTTTTTTTGCAATACGGTGATTGAAGATTGATCCAATGGCTTTTACACTGGGATACATTTTCTTTGAGATGAGGTCTCACTATGTAGTTCAGATCTGCTGATATGGTCTGTAATGTAATTATGTACTTAATGTACTTAATGTAATTATGGTATATAATTCAGATCTGTTGTTATGTTATGACTGTCCCCTGTCTCATGCAGTTATGGGGACTGGGCTTTTTGGAGGCAGCTAAATCTAGAGTTTGTGATTGGTTCAATGTGTATTGCTGGGATTGGGAGTGTGAGCACTACACCTGCCTTAGGGTGGGTAACCTGCATATAATATAAGGGAGGAAAAGAGGCTTGTTTTTACTTTTTTTTTTAATACTGGTGATTGAACTCATGGCCTCGTTCTTGCCTTGCAGGCACCTATCGATGAGCTACATCTCCAGCCCACTCCTCCTCTTTTGTGCTCACTGTTTTTGCTGTCTTCTACCACCATAAACTGTTGCCCCTCTGCCATGTGCTACTCTACATTGGAGCCAGCCAATTATGGACTGAAACCTCTATAAATTGTGAGCTAAATAAACTTTTCTTCTCTTAACTTGTGGGTGTCAGGTGTTTTGTCTCAGCAAAGAGAGAAAAGTAACTAAGACAGAATTTGGTACCAAGAGTGGGGTTGTTGCTGTGACTATACCAGACATGTGGTTCAAGAGCCTTTGGAAATGGCTTGTGGGAAAAGACTGGAAAGGTTTAGAGATACTGGCTATAAAAGTAGATCTGGGATACCTCAGGCAATTCTGTGTGGGAGATTCCATTCAGAGCTTGGAAGATCAAAAGGCTTATAGAAATGCTTCCAGTAAATACCAGGCTCAGGAGGTTTCTGTTAAGAAAAAGGACTGCATTAGCTGTTGAATTCCAGACAATGTATGTTCTGGCTTGGAAGAAAATTATTCTGCATTTTTCTTGTGTCCAGAGACTTGCCTGAGACTAAAATTAAGGATAGTGGACTAATAAATCTGCCAGAAAAAATTTCAAGGCAGTTGAATGTTGGGGTGATAACATGACTATTGTTAGGGACTTTTAGCCAGATTCATGCTAAAAATAAAGAGCAAAGGGCCCAGAAGAATGATTTAAAATATTGAATGGCAACAGCATAGAAAATTTGTTCTTTAAAAATTGATTCAAAGTGGTCGGCAACCCAAGCACTTGATCCCCATAGCTAAGAGAGAAAGAAGACTGGTTACTGCCCCAGTTTGCAGTAGACATTGGCATCATCCACATAGTGCTGTTTTAGGTGCAGGCAAAATACAAGAGTTGTGGGGTTATGAAGGCTTCCATACCAATTTCAGAAGGTCTGGGAGGCCAGGTAGCGTGCCCATGAGAATGTAGTGTGTAAAGCTGTGAGGGTAAAGCTAAAGGTGCAGTGGATACCGCAGAAGTTTGGAAAAACCAGGAATGTAGATCAAATAAAAAAATCTGCAAGGAGGGAGCAAAGTGGGCCTAAAAGAGAAGCCACGGGAGCTACAGCCACCAAAAATGCTGTAGTGGTGGAATCAGTCACCCAAGTCCTCTGACGCTCACATCGTGCTGCAGATTGCCTTGGCTGCTACCCATGGAACTACAGTCCTTAATGTTTGTCCTGCTGGACTTTGGCCTTGCTTTGATCCCATTCCTTGTATCCATTTGAAACTTTTGGAATGGAAATGTTTATCTTGTGCCATTAAATGTTGGACATGTTTAACTTTCTTTTCATTTGTAGAAGGGCTTACAGCTAAGAGTTTATCTTGCATCTTGTAGGAGACTTGAAACTTAGACTTTTCAGCAATGCTGAAACTATTAGGACTTTGACAACTCTTAAGAGAGAGACTAAATGCCTTTTGTATAAGGAATGTTCATGAGTCTTTGAGGGGCCAGGGGAAGAATGTTATGGCTTGTTTTCACCCCAAAGTCTCATGTGGTGATGGAGTATGGGCTTTTGGAGGCAGCTAAATCCAGTTTGTGATCGGTTCACAAACCACTGGGAGTGTGAGTGCTACACCTGCTGTAGGTGGGTAACATACAATATAAGGAGGGAAAAAGGTTTGCTCCTCCTCTTTTGTGCTGGTTGTTTTTGCTGTCTCCCACCACCATGAACTGTTGCCCCTCTGCCATATGCCACTCTACATTGGAGCCAGTCAATTACGGACTGAAATGTCTACAAGCTGTGAGCTCACTAAACTTTTTTCTCCCTTAATTTGATCCTCTTGCCTCAGCCTCCTGAGTGATGGGATTACAGGTGTGGGTTACCATGCTGAGCTCACATCACCAGTTTATTACTTTTTTAATTTTTATTTTTTTCAGACAGGGTCTCATTACATCAGTAAACTGTCCCAGCTAGGCTCCAACTCCTGCCTCGCCCTCCCAGGGAATAGAAATTACAGGTGTGGGCCACCATGCCAGCCTTATAGGTCCCATCTTGATCCTGCGACTCTTCTGACCTCTGGAAGTCAGGACACTCCCTTCCCATGGTCCCCTTCCCACTCCTCTGACTCATTTCATTCCTTCTGTGCTCTCCCCACTGTCAATGAGAAATTGTCCTTCAGGGAATTGTCCCATTTTCCTTCTGTAGTTGCCCCCAAGTTCACGCTTTAAAAGAGGCACACACTTAGCTGGATGTGGTTTTGCATGCTAGAAATCCCAGCATTCTGGAGGCTGAGGCAGGAGGATTACCAGGAGTTAAAGGCCAACTTGGGCTACATAGTGAGTTCAAGGCAGGCCTGAGCTACATCTTGACACTCAATCTTAAAAAACAACCCAAAAATAAATAAAATGGACACATCTTTTCCCAGCTACTTACTGTTCAGCAAGTGCACTTTCAATATTACTGCTATTTCTACTCTGGATGTCCCTTACAATTAAAATTTAATGAAAATCATTTACCATTATATCCTCTTTCAGTTTATAAAACTCTTAACTATTATCTCTCTTGATCTACCCCACATCTGTGAGAAGTATATTTCTCCCCATTTTACAAATAAAGAAAATAAGGCTTGCGCAGCACCACCAGAGTGCTGGCCACATAGTAAGTGGCAGACGCTGGTCTTAGGTTCAGGTCTTTGCTTTCCACATGAGAGGAGCTGCCTCAGATATTCTTCTATAATGTAAAAAATCCAACATAGAAGCTCCTGCTCTCTCTTTTGGAAAGATGTAGTAAGTTGCTTGAGACTATTTTGATTAGAAGTTAAAAATAATACTAATTCAAACTGGCTTAAACCAAAGGTAAATTTATTGGCATCCTTTAACAGAATGGTGCAGGAAGTGGGGCTCAGGAATAGTTGGATCCAAGTTCCCAAACTGTCCTCAGGACATTCTATTTCTCAGCTTCCTTTGTGTCTACGTTATTTTTAGACCAGCTTGCTACATGGGATCTCAAAGATGAGATGAGGTGAGCCATCAGAAAAGGAATGCCTCTTGTTGAACTACCAGTGTCCTGGGTGTCCTTCTACTATTCCACCAAGGTGAAGCACCAACCCAGGACCCTTACGGTGCCCAGCACAAGGACATATTCTAATTGTCCCTTACCCCTGAGAAACACTTGATGTGTGTTCTACCAAACCAGGACCTGACCAAGTAGGTATAAGTTCTGCAAAGAAAAACACTTGTCAGAAGTGGTGTGGGCCGATCTTTACAGACCTGCGCTACGCAGAGAGGAACTGGGGGCCCCTCTCAGTAAGAACCCTCAGTGGACCACCCCACTGCCCTACTGAGCTTAAGCAGCAGAATAAACAATACAGAGGAGTAGCTGGTATGAGAAGCCTGAGGCCTGCGGAGGCCCAGCTGACCACCTCCCTGCTGCGAAGGAAGCTCCCAGCCGCTGCCCCACCGCCTGCATCCTGCTGTGCTGGCCCCATGGGGCCTCACACAACTTTATGGGATGGATAAATTAATGTACTGGCCGGTCAGTCGGTCAGCCTGATTGGCAGGGCAGGGCAGGGGTCCCTCTCTGTAATCTCTCAGTGGCTTCTGTTTTCTGTCTGTGAAGTGAGAGAAGTGGGGAACAGGACTCCCTCCCCGGTCCCTCCAGCTCCTGACGCGGGGACCCAGGGGCTCTCAGAGCTGCCCTGATGCCCTTTCTGCAGCTCTGGAGGCGAGGAGACCAAACTCACAGCACCTATGGGCTCAAAGGCCTGAGCCCAGAGTCCAGGGGAAGAGAGAAGATGAGGCTTTAAAGGGTGGCGCTAGGGTCAAATGAAACCCACTGCTGTTAACCATCACCATGGCTTCTTAAACGAGGCTCTATGCTAAGTAGTTTTTCCAGGAAAACCACTCCCCCCTCACCTGGGAAAAAATCTTTTGGTGAAACTTTTTTTTCCAGATCGATGTAACTTTCAGGAGACCCTGAGTGAGGTCCAGGGCTTGGGGTCCACTCCCAGGCCGTCATGCTCGCGCCTGCACCGGTGAAGTGGGCTTGAGGCGAGAGAGCCCGGGCGCAAGGTCACGGTCGGTCTGGGTCCGTCTGACGGGCCCAGGCCAAGCCTGTGTCCAGGACCCCGGCGCCCCGCCCGGCCCGGCCCGGCCTGGCCCGGCCTCTCCCGCCGCTGCGCGCCCGGGCTGCGCCCTCGCGGGGGCCGAGGAGCCCCCGCCCGGCACGGGCGCTGACGGCCCAAGGGAGCCCTCTGGGGGCGTCGACAGCTCCCTCGGAGCCTCCGGCTCCGTCGCCGCCTCCGAGACCCAAAGGCACCGGCGCGGTCACGGGCGCGGAGACCCCCGCCCACGGCAGGCTGCGGGCGGGCGGGAGGCCCCGAAGCTCAGGCCGGCGCGGGGGCGACCGGGGCACCCCGACCACGCGCGCCCCTCCCCCTGCGCCGCGGGCGCGCGCCCGACCGTGCGGAGCGGGGACGCGCCTGCCGGCCCGGGGACGCGCAGCCCAGCAAGATGGAGGCCGCGCTGAGGCCGCCGCCGCCGGGGCCCGAGCAGCCGCCGCGTCCGGAACCGCCGCGCCCCGGCGCCTAGGCCGCGCCCGCCGAGCGTTGCCGCCGGCCAGGTGGGTCCCCGCCCGCGCGGCCTCCCGGCCGAGCCCCGAGCCCCAGCGCCCCGGCCCGGCCCGCGCCCCGAGCCCCGTGCCCCGAGCCCCGAGCCCCGTGCCCCGAGCACCGAGCCCCAGCGCCCCGAGCCCCACTCCCGGCCCCGCCGCGCCCCGCTCTGCGCCCCAGGCGCCCCGGGACGCCCGCGCAGGCCGCCCCGGACTCGGTGCCTGAGCTGCCCGGCCCTGCACGCTGGTCCGCGACCCCACGGCCGCGGGGAGCCCCGTGCGCCGCCAGCCTCCTGGGCCCGCGGCCTCCGGGCGCCCGTGGGTCCCCGCCAGCCCCACCCCCGACGCCGCCCACACCCGGCCGCTCCCGCGCCGGCTCCCGCTCCCCTCGGCCCCGCCTCGCCGCCCTGACTCGGCCTCCGCCTGCGTCCCCAGCTCGCGCCCGCGGCCAGCGGCCGGTCCCGCCCCCGGCACCATGCTGCCCTCGCAGGAGGCCTCCAAGCTCTACCACGAGCACTACATGCGGAACTCGCGGGCCATTGGCGTGCTGTGGGCCATCTTCACCATCTGCTTCGCCATCATCAACGTGGTGGTCTTCATCCAGCCCTACTGGGTGGGCGACAGCGTAAGCACCCCCAAGCCCGGCTACTTCGGCCTCTTCCACTACTGCGTGGGCAGCGGGCTGGCGGGCCGCGAGCTCACCTGCAGGGGCTCCTTCACCGACTTCAGCACCATCCCGTCCGGCGCCTTCAAGGCGGCCGCCTTCTTCGTGCTGCTCTCCATGGTGCTGATCCTCGGCTGCATTACATGCTTTGCGCTCTTCTTCTTCTGCAACACCGCCACGGTCTACAAGATCTGCGCCTGGATGCAGCTCTTGGCAGGTAGGGGATGCCGGGGCGGGGGCTCCTTCCTGAAGGAGGCAGGGGGAGGTGCCGCTCTTCCGTGCTGAGACACTCACTTCCCTGGCGACCCTGATCAGCTCCTCGGAGGAGATTCCGTGAGAGACGCTGTGGAGCTGGGAAGAGGGCCTTAGAATTGGATATCTGGGCCCTTGTGCTTGGAGATGGGCAGACTGCACTTGCTGGTGGGTTAGCATTATGTTAGCATCTACACTGGTCTCTGTTGTCCGTGTTTGTGGAAATGTGTTGTGAATGAAGCATAACTAGGTATAATTAATTTCGGTTACACAGGAAAAAGCATGAGAAATTGAGGTCTGGCTTGGACCTTTAACTCACTGACATTGTCAGCTTAGGTGTTTCACTTTACTTCTCTAAGATTTGGTTTCCTCATCGGTAAAACAGTGGAGAGGATTATGGAGCACAGAGGAAGGAGGATCTGATAAACTTTAAAGTCTTGTGATGAGGGATGTCTATTTAAGCTTGGGCAGTTGGTAGCCCCTGGCAATGGGGTCTTTAGAGAGCAGACCTCTGCCCTTTCACCCCTCCCCCATGTGCAAGAAGATTCTGATGCCATGCCCACTGTGCGTGGATCCTTGAGACTGAAATGTCCAGACAGTCTTCCTTCTCTGAGAATCAGTGAAAGGCCACTGGGAGTGAGAAATGCTGAGGCAGGTTTCCAGGATCCATTAGCAACCCCTGCCCCCAACCACCATGCCATCAGAGACAGATTATGAGGACTCAGCAACTGGGAGCTGTAGGCAGGGAAGGGAGTTGGACTGGGAAAGTGGGGCCAGGGGATGGCAAGATGGTGAAGGGTGGAAGAAAGTCTGGAGCACTCTGGAGATGAGAAAGAGGAAAAAATATGACAACCAGACATCAGAAGAGTCTTTTATAATCAGCACCTCAGAACATTCCACAAGTGTTAAGCTCTCCAAAAGAGACCCTGGAGGAGGTGCTGCATAACTTGCTGGTCCCTGCACTACCCAAAGCATTGCAGGGAGCTGGCCCTGCAGCATAGAGTGAATCCTCTTAGTCACTCCCATCAGGGGAACCTCCATCTTTGGAAATGATGGGATGACACTCGGGGTCAAGTGTCAAGAATATGAGCAGTCAACCCAAGAACTGTCACTTGTAATGAAAGCCACAATGTGAAGTCAAAGTAATGAGACTGGTGTGCTTACCCAAGGGAACTTCCACACATGTCAAAGGAATCACCACCCTATTGGAAGGACTCAGACTCTTGAAAGAACTGCCTGAGGAAGGCAGCACAGATGCACACATGGACATGCTAATGGCATATTGCAAATCTGTCTCTAATTTCTGTGTGGATCTCTCAGGTTCTTTGAAGGGAGGATGATTGTAGGATGTGAGGGATGTTTCTCTCCACCTTTCTCCATGGTATTCAGAGAGATGATAATGTGTGTTTCAATTCTATTTTTCATCTAAAGTCAAGTTGGAAAGATATTCTCAGCTGGAGCCCCCAGTTCATCCTAAATTTGGAGTCTGCAGATGGGTTTCTGACCTCTTAGCCTTCAAATTCTCTGTAATCTCTGTGGATTTAATCTTGGGGATTTGATCAGATATAATCATTGAATGCCAGAGATCATAGCCATCAGCTCCTTCCAATTCTGCCTTCCCCTCACCCTCAGTGAGAAAGGACACTGAGTGTAGAGAGTGAAAGCTCAGTGAGCCTCACACAGCCAGCAAGGGGGGGAACTGAAGCAGAGGACCCAGGTTTCTTGATGTTGGCCTGAAGCACTTTTCCTTGAGTTACTTCCTCTGCCTTGAGACTTGAGGGTCAGAGTTGAACAGTTTATTTTGCTTAGAGATCTCTGAATTCTCTGGATTAGTGTCTGATTTACTTTGCTTACTAAAGTGGCACAGGACAGGGCATAGAGCAAGCACTGGGGTGGGAATCACTGCTCATTCCTCCCATGTCTTACCATACAGTAGTGAGGCTTTTTAGTTAAAATCTCAGTTTTTCTCTTAGTACAGCGGGGTCTCAGGGGTTGGACTAGTTGACCAGAGGTGCCTTTTTCAACCTTAGGAGCTCCTCACACCATTCTTTCCCCAAGTCCATTCCATGAGAAAGTGAGTGCTGTCTTCCAAGGAACTGCAGAGAGGCAAAGGGCTTTGTGTGTGTGTGTCATGAGAATTTGAATGCTGCCATGTGGTTCTTATTTCTGCAAACTTTTATTTAAGTATCTGAGTGCAGAATACTGGAGCACTGGGAAAATACAGAGAAATATTATTTCTTTGTTTATCCCTCACTGTTCGGTGATCACACTAGTGGTGGACACTGCAGTACTGACATGCAGAAGACAAGCTGACCATCTAGCTGGTCACTGTGTGGATTAGCAGTCTTCCAGTGGTGAGTGGGAAACTCAATGAAACTGGCTCACATACATGAAAATAAAATACAGAGTAAAGTTTTGGATTCATATAATTTGAAGGCCCAGTGTGAGGCCATAAGCATGGATAGATTCCAATGCTCAAAAAAGGTCATGAAGAATCTGGCTCTATTTTTGATTCCCGTTGTTCACTCATGTTAAGTTTATGTCCTTCTTAACAGTGACAAGGCAGCTGGCAGCTCTGGACTTAACATTGCTTTGGCTGAGCAATGCCTGTAGAAAAAGCACACTTCCAGCGAAGTTAGCTTGTTGGCCAGCATTTACCAAATGCCCTTTTTTTTTGTTGTTGTTGTTGGTACTGGGGATCAAACTCACAAACTTCTGCTTTCCAGGCAGGTGCTTACACCACTAAGCTAAATTCCTGGGCCTTGCTTTTTTCATTTTTGTAGTAGGGATTGAACTCATGGCCTCCATACCGAACTACATCCTCAGCACTTTTTACTTGTTGAGACAAGATCTCATTCAGTTGCCCCAGCAGGACTCAAACTTGTTATCCTCTGGCCTCAACCCTAGAGTCCTGGGATTACAAGTGCACTAAACAGCACCCAGCTGCCAAGAGCAAGTCATGGTGATGTGGTCTCAGGCCTGAGGCAGGTTCCCTTACTAGACAGTGGAGAAAGGTCAATTCCCACAGAGGTATATTGAGGATGATGACTGGGAGAGGGGCCCTGTGGATAAGGAAACTGCTGTGCTATAACTGTTGAGGTGCCTTGGAAGTCCAGAGCAACCGGGGATACAGCCTGGAGAAAATGAGGCCGTGCCAACAGGTGTCAATTCTGAATGGAGAGGGCAGTCATGGGTAGGGAGGCAGAGGAGAGGCCACCTTGGGCTTGAGTGTGGGACCCAAGCAGGAAAGCATCAAGGGAAGATGAGAAGGAATGAAAAGGAATGATAAGGGCCACAGTGTGCTGGGCCAAGGAATCTGGACTTCAATCTGCGGGCAGTCAGAAATGACCATAGCCGTTACTGTTACTCAAGAGAAGTGATTAATGAATTCTGAGCCCTTATTGCATGCTGAACATTTGACATGCAGAATGTTATTTAATCTTTATAAGAATGTAATGGAGTAGGTAGCGTTATTCATATTTTATAGATGAGAAAATTGAGCCTCGGGGAAAGCCTCATTTGTCCAAGCTCACACAGGTGTGAGTAGTGGAGCTAGGGTTGTGGCTCAGTCTGCCCAATCCAAAGCCCAAGTCTGAATTCAGCCAGGACTGACAGGCAGGATGGCAGAGATTGTCCCTTCCAGGATGCTGGACAAGGTGGGCAGAGCCAGTGGCTATCTGTAGAGTGGGCTCAGTTCCTCAGGGCTCCTCAGGACATCTCGGCGACTGTTTCTCTGGTTGTGCATGTTGACTGTGGGTAGGCAAGGTGCCAGCTTCTGTGCCTCACTACAGGTCACATGTCCCTTAGAGGGTGGAGCTGAAACTCAGGGTGTGTCCACATGGCTCTGAACCTGTTCCTGACCCTGACTTCAGCAGAACCCAGAAGCGAATTCATGATGACCGGCCATGGCTGAAGCTCTGTGTGCGGGCCCAGGGCTTGCGAGGTCAAGCCCTCCTAGGCACAGTCTCAGCTGCAGCCTGGTAAGGCCGAGGGAGTGGCGTGGGCGACAGTGTGAGACTTGGACCCCACTCTGCTGCTTCCCTGCCATGTGGCCTTGGATGAGTGTACCTGCCCCTCAAAATCTGTTTCCTCATCTGTGGAGTCATTGAAAGCTCTAAAAGGTTCGCAGCCCTGGCCTAGAGTCACTTGGAGCACATCCTCACTCCTCTGCATTTCCTTAGGTCTTGTTTCCGATTGGCTTCGGGATTTTGCTTATCCAGTAAAGCTTTGTTGTATGTGCTTGACACTGCTAAGCACACCAAGGGCATTTCTCTCCTCCTCCTTTCTCTTCCTGTCTCTCTTCCTTATTTATTTTCTCAGCCCCCTTCCTGGCTTCTTTCCTCTCCTCTCCTCTCCTCTCCTCTCCTCTCCTCTCCCTTCCTTCCTGTCTTCCTTCCTTTTTTTCTCTTCCCCTCCTGCCTCCCTGCAGTTTTGCTCCCTTTCTCTCCATGAGCCCCTTCCTTCTTTCTCATGGCAGCCCTTCCCCCAAGGCCTTCCAGGTCAGGCCTTGTGCCCGGCTCTGGGAATCCTGAGTGCGAGTGCCTGCTGCCAGGGATTCAGCGTCTAATGGGAGAGGCAGACAAAAAAGAGATCACTGGGTGCTGTGAGTCAGGAAATGCCTGAGACAGGAAGTACTCTGGGCTGGGAAGAGGATTCTAACAGTGAAGGACAGCCATGGGGATGTTCCCAAAAGAGCAACAGAAGTTGAGCTGATTCCTTTATTTTTTTGGTAGTACTGGCAGTTGAACTTGGGACCTTTGCACCAAGCCTTCCTCTCTGTCTCTGTCTCTACCTCTGTCTCTGTCTTTCTTTCATCATGGGCTTGACAAGTTGTCCATACTGGGCCTGAATTTGGGCTTCTCCTGCCTCAGCTCCCCCCCCCCCCGCAGTGCTGGGATTACAGATGTGCCCCCCCCCACCTGGCTTGAACAATGCTTTTTTTGCATAAATGGTGTACACTATTAGTTATCTATTGGTGTCTAACATCTTGCCACAACTACTAGTGGCTAAAAGCAACCAGCATTTATTATGTTTTTTTTTTTTTTGGTCTTTTCATCTGTTCTCTTCTCTGTTTTTTTTTTTTTTCTTCCCAATAGTGGTTGAATCCAGGGGCACGTCCTCACTCACTCCTCCCAGCCCTTTTTATTTTTTTATTTGGAGTCAAGTTGCTCAGGCAGGACTCAAACTTGTGGTCCTCCTGCCTCAGCCTCTTTCTGTGTTGAGATCACAGGCATGTGCTACCATGACTCGCTCTTATCTCTGTTTCTGTGAGCCACAGGAATTTGGGAGCAGCTTAGGTGGGGGTGGGTAGTTCTGACTCTGGAACTTTCATGAAGTTGTAACAGGATGTTAGCCAGGGCTGTAGCTATCGGAGGATGCTGAGGTTGGAAAGCCACATCTAAGTGCTTTCTTAGGAGTGTTGGCAGGAGACTTCAGAACGTGGGATCTGAGAGAAAAGGAAATTAGAGACGCCACAATGCCGCCTCCCACTTTTAGCAGCAGCTTTATGCCATGCAGTAATCCCTATGCCATGCAGTGTGTGCTCATCTAAAGCGAACACTTCAAGGTTTTAGTATGTTCATATTGCCATGATCAGTTTAAGGCTGTTTTCATCATTTTGAGAACAAACTTCATGCTAACCCTTTAGCTATCACCCCATAATTCCTATTCTCCCTGGTGCTACCCAAGTACTAACTTGCTTTGGAATGACTCTATACGCTGCCTATTCTGAACATTTTATATAATGGGATCAGCCAATATGTGGTCTTTGTGACTGGTGTCTTAGTACAGTGTTTCAAGGTGTAACATGTCTAAGAATTTCATTCATTTTTTTTCCCAAGTAATGTTCCATTGTAAGGCTGTATCACACTTAGCTTACCCATTCTTCAGCTGATGGAATTTGGGTTGTTCTCACCTTTTAGCTATGGTGAATAGTGCAGTGAGTTAGTGTAGGAGGTTTTTTTATTTTCTCTTTTTGTACCAGGGATCGAACTCAGGACCATGTGCTTGCAAGGCAGGCGCTTATGTAGGAGTTTTTGCGGGGACACATCTGACTTTGTGGGGGCGGGCTGGGCATTGAACCCAGGGCCTCAGGCTAGGCCAGCCTTTTACCACTGGGCTCCATGCCCAGCACTTTAGGTTACTTTTGTCTGTGATGCGAGATATGGGTCCATATTCCTTGGCTCTAGTCATCCAAGCCCCAGTTATCCTTTCTCCACTGAACAATCTTGGTACCCTTGTCAGAGTCAGTTGACCTAGATGCCCAAGTTAAATTGAGAACTCAGCTGTATTCCTCAAATCAATATTTGTGGCAGCCCCATATTATCCCGTTTATTGTTGCACTGTGGTCAGCTTGGAAAGTGGGAGTGTGAGTCCTTCGGTGTCATTCTTACAGTCTTTAATGTCCCAACCTTAGCACATACCTTTACTTTTGGCATTAGAAATGAGTTACTAAATCCAGTCGTATTCAAGAGGAGAAGAATTAGGCTCCTCCTGTAACAGGGTGAAATTGCAAAGAATTTGTGGACATGTTTACAAACTACCCCAAATGGGTAATGTACTGAACTCTTGGCCATATGTCTTGCTGTTTTATTCAATAATACATCCTGGAGATTGTTTTATGCCAGTGTATAAAGAAATACTTCTTTCTTAACAGCTACATAATAAACTTTTGTATAGATACATAATCATTTAATTAATTGGTTACACTTCTGACACAGGTGTATGATAGTTCCTGTTCCTCTACAGCCTTGCCAACTATGTGCTATAAGTACTGTACTTTATTTTTGCCAACTGGATAGGTAAAAAGGAGCTTTCAGGTAGGTATGGTGGTACATACTTATAATCTCAGCTACTTCAGAGGCTGAGGCAGGATGATCACAAATTTAAAGCAAGTCTGTCTCAAAAAAGAAAAAATCAAATGGGTGGAGATGTAGCTCAGTGGTAGAGCACTTGCCTTGCATGTAAAAGGCCATGGTTCAATCCCCAGTACTTCAAAAAAAGAAACAAACAAAGCAGTCTCACAGTAGTAAACTGCCTTTCCCTGATGAATGAGGGCCAACTATGTAGCTCAGTGGTACAGCACTTGCATGGCCTGCTTGAAGCCATAGGTGCAACCCCAAGTACTGCAAAAAATTTTAAAAATTAAAAATCTATCATGAATGAAATTGATCACCACTTATATTGCAAACTATAATTTCTTAAATATTTGATCAAGTCAATGGTATTTGTAACAATTTTTTTTTTTTAAATTTAAGGTCTTACTATGCAGTCCAGGCTGGCCTTAAACTTGAGATCCACATGCCCCAGCCTCCTGAGTGCTGGGATAACAGGTGTGCCCTACCACATCCAGTCTGAACTGATTTTTTTTGTTTGGTTTTTGTAGTACAGGGGATTGAATCCGGGGCATTCACACTATGCTACATCCCCAGACTTTTTTTATGTCTTACTTTGAGGCAGGGTTTTTATAGGTTGTTAAATTGTGCAGGCTGGGCCTGAGGGTGGGAACCTCTAGCCTAGACTGCCAGGAGTGCTGGGACCACGGCGTGTGTGGTCATCTTCAGCTGGGCTCTTTCTGTATTAGGACGTGGCCCTTTTTGCAGGGTGTTACAAATACTGTTTCCCAGTTTACCTTTTGTCTTTGCCTATAGATTTCCCCCCACAGTAAATTTCAACTTTCTTAACACATGCAGATGATAGATTCCCTCTTCTTTGCAGCTCCTGGGTTTGATATTACACTGAAAAGGCCATGTTTAAGCACGGAGAAACACAGTCAGGTCTGGTTTCTAGGGAGAAGGTAGTTTGGAGGGGTCTAGCAGAAAAGAGTCTTATTCTGACATACTATTTTTATCTTTCTATTTCAGCTCCTTTTGCATGTTATTCATCATTAACTTGACCTTTAATTCCAGAGCAGTTTATGGGATGAGTTTCGGATCAAGCAGTTGTGCTGACACATATTGAGTGTTTAGTATAAGTGTCTACTGAGTAAACAAGTAAATGGATGATATCTGATTTAAATCCCAACTCTACCCTCCATTCCCTTTGAGGTAGCTTGGTTCAGGTATCAGACAACCTGGATTTGAATTCTGGTTATCATATTAATAACTAAGTGTCCTTGGGACTGTATATGAGTCGCTCTCTTCTATAAAATGGGGAAGAGCAATGTCTCAGTCTGTCTTGTGAGGCTGTAACAGAATGCTGCAGACTGAGTCATTTATGGTGAACAAAAATGTATTGGATGTGTAAGGGTGGGAGGTCCAAGGCCGAGCGCTAGCATCTGCTGATGTTACTCACTACTCTCCAACATGGCAGAGAGAAGTGGCCCAGCTCTTCCTTTTGTAAGGAACCTACTGCTGCAGTAACACCTCCAAATGTCCCGCCTCCAGCATCTCTTCAGGGTGGGTCACTTCCAACAAGTGAGCCTTTAAGGACCCATTCAAAGCACAGCAAGTGAGTAACTGCCTCATGGGGATGTTGAGGGATCAGAAATGCAAGTTCACACCCAGATGCTAAGGGAGCCCTCCTAAGGGTTCACGATTACTACTTGCTCTGTGCCTGAATTGAACTATTTTGGCTCCAGCATTCCATGACCTGTCCAGGAACAAGAAAGGAAAGGCTCAAACGGGAAGGGAATGGGGGATGAGCTGGAGAAGGAATTAGGACAGCCCTAAAGCTGGGCCTTGGGTTTCACTAGGCTATGCCCATAACACCTAGGTGGGGAGCAAGCAGGGCCAGATGTGAGTTAGAAGATGGCTCAGCAGCAGCTGTGGGAGAAAGCTGAGGAGCCTGGGAGGAGGCTGTGGTAACAGCTGAGGCTGGGAGATGGGGGTGGGGGACCAATGAGTGTGTGGGGGGCTGGGTACAAGGCAGGTGCTGTGGGTGACTCACATTTCCTCTCTGGAGTGACATTCCTAGGTAGGCAGGAGGAAGTGACATTTGTGCTTTGGAGAAGCATCTGGATATTTGAGTCTGGTGCTGAGGAGAGAATTCTGAGCTGGAGCTGTGATGGCGAAGTCTAAGTTGAGCAAGTAGTAATCGTGAACCCTTAGGAGAGCTCCTTTAGCATCTGGGTGTGAACACGTATTTCCGAGTCTGAGTTGGAGAAGTGAGGAGAAGAGAAGTGAGCCCAGAAAATCAGGTTTGAAGAGTCAGAGAGAGGTGGAGGAGCCAGAAAAGGAATCTGAGCAATGAGAGGTCAGTCAGCGATCTGAGACAGGAAGGTGGGCTTGGAGTGGCAGAGACCCTTGCTTATGGTGCTGGGAACCAAACCTAGGGCACAGGCAGGCAAGCTCCACCTCCCCTGAGTTTTGAGCGTTGTGAACTGTTCTTCTGCAGGATGGGAAGAGCTGGGTGCAGACGTAGCCCAGTGGAAGAGTGCTTGCAACTGGGAGGCTGGGCACAGTGGCACACACCTATAATACCACCTCCTTGGTAGGCTGACGCAGGAAGACCTCAAGTTTGTGGCCAGCCTGGGCAACTTAGTGAGACCCTGTCTTGAAATTAAATTTAAATTAAATTTATGAAGATCTGGAGGTGGGGGTATAGCTCATCAGAGCTCCTGCCCAGCATGTACAATGCCCTGAGTTCAATCCCAGTACAGTCAAAGGGGGAGAAAAAGAGAAATTAAAGCTTTCTTAAACAAAGTAAAAATTGAGGGAATTTTTGTCAGTGGATCTGTCTTGTAATGTGTTGAAGTTCCTTACAGAAAAATAAAATGATACAGGTCAGAAACTCAGATCTATGTGAGGAAGAGTATTGGAGAAGGGATAAGTGAAAATTAATATATAAAAATTTTAAACCAGTATGGTGTTACATATCTATAATCCTAGCTACTCAGGAGGCTGAAGCAGGAAGATGGCAATTCAAGACCAGTCTGGGCAATGTAGTGAGACTCTGCTTCAGAAAATAAAAAAAGGGCTAGAAATGTAGCTCAGTGATAGAGTGCTCCAGATTTGATCCCCAGCACCACACACACACACGCACACACACACACATTTATCTCTTTTCCTCTTCCCTTCCTTCTTTCTTCCTTTCCCCTGCCCCAATACACAGTATTTATTGCAGATTTTGGATCCTATATACTTTTTCAGTTTCTTATACTAGGGAAACAGTATGGTATTTACACACGTGACTTTGATTTATTTCACCTATGAGTATGGAAATTGGATTTCTATGAACTGGAAGTGTATATAACAAGCTTTAGGATGGCCGCTAAAAGAAATGCAAGTGATATTGTAAGAAAAAAAGAAAACAGAATCATAAATGTTCAATTAAAACCACAAAAGGCAAAGAAGACTTGAAAATAGAAATAAATAAGGATAATAAACAGAAGACAGACATTAATCCAACAACATCAGTGATTTGACATCTAAAAGCACCAATTACAAAATAACATCTGACCAACCGTGTGCTGTCTTTCAAGGGTCTCACTTAAATAGGAAGAAATATGTGGGTTAAAGTAAATGAATGGAGCAGGTGCTGCAGTCTGTGCCAGTGACCCCAGCTACTTGGCAGACTGAGGCAGGGGTTTTGCAAGTTGGAGGTTAACTTGGGCAATTCAGAAGACCCTGTTTTAAAATAAAAAGCGCTGGGGTGTATGTAGTTCAGTGGTAGCATACACCTGAGTTTGACCGTCAGTACTAAAAAACCCAAGAGAAACCTAAACAACAACAACAAAACAAAAGTGAATCAGTGAGGAAAGTTATCCCATGCTAACACTAATCAACAGAAAGCAGGAGCAGCTGCATTAATTTCAGACAGAGCAAAGTAAGGCACTGAGGATAGAGAGGGCATTATTGCCAAATGACAGAAGGGTCAGTTCTCTGAGAGACACACTGAGCCTTAACTTGTGTGTGGCTAAAACCAGTATAAAGGCACAGGAGGCAAAAACTGTTATAAACAGATAACTCTGTTGTCAGAGATCTCAACACCCCTCCCTAACTGAAGTCAGCAATACCATTAATCCCCTGGATCTAATGGACAGTTATAGATTACTTCACTTGCCAGTAGCAGGAAAACATCTTTCTGTAGTTTACATGGAACGATCAGCAAGACAAACCATATTTGGGATCACCTTAGCAAATTTTAAAATAGAAACCATAACAGAAAGATAGGGAGAAAATATGAAAATGCTTGGATGTTAAGTAAAACATTTCTGACAGGTGTGGTGGCACACACCTGTAATCCCAGCATGCTAGAGTCTGAGGCAGGAGGACTGGAGTGAGTTTGAGGCCAGCCTGGGCTATATAAGTGAGTTCAAGGCCAGCATTACTACATAGTGAGACCCTGTCTTAAATAAATAAATATTTTAATAAATGAATCAAAGAAATCACAGATTTTTACTGAAAATGTGTGGGATGCTGTGGGATGCAGGGATACTAGGGACATTTACAGGATTGAATGCGTATATTAGAACAGAAAAAAGATTTATGTCCATCACCTAATCCTTCATATAAACCTAGATGAAATGGATAGATTCCTTCAAAGACATAATCTGTCTAAACTCACATGAGAAGAGACAATCTGAATAGGTCTGTTCACCAATGGCAGAACTTTAGGGACAAGTGTCCAAACTCCAACTCAAAACCCACTTGCTTATCACAAAGTACCAACTCTGCATTTAAACCCGAATGCTGGGGGTTTAGTTTACAAACAAACAAACAACTCTACAGTAACATCTTTTGTTTAAAAGAAAAAAAGTAATGTGTGTCATAGGTCTGCCACAACTACCCTAGGCTCTGCCTCTCAAATGTTCCTCCATATAGACTCTATTAAAGAAATTTAAAAGGGGTTAGGGGAAAAAAATAGAGAAACAGAAGAAGAGAAAGAGGTTAGAAGCAAAGCTGGAAGACAAAGGACAGGCAAATTTTGGGAAACTGGTGCAGGAGACAGGAGGGAAGGAGAGAAGGAAGAAATAAAATGCAGAACAGAACCACACACAAAAAAAATCTAGAAACCACATTCACACTTACATAAAAGCAAGATCAAACAATGAAGGAAAAAGAAAAGAGAGAAGTGTCCCTCGAGTTTGTCTCCACTGTCACTGGTAGACAACATGTGGAGACAGCGTCCAGATCTGTGTTGCTTTATCCCAGCAAGCCAGCAGTAGCTTTATGGCAAGGTTGTGGATAATTGCAATGGGCCTGAACCTTCATTTCCCCTGAAGTTCAGGCTGGTCTCACGCTGTGAGGCTGGGACCAGACCCATTCAGCCTGCAGCTATCAGCCCACTTCCTCCAGGCTCTTCTTCGTTGAAACTTCTCTTTTCCCTCCTTGTGGGCTTCAATTCTTGCTTTAGATTTTTCCTGGGTCCAGGGGATTCACCTCCTTCTCTTCCTTGAGTTAGTATATTCCAGTGTCTGGATCTCAGAGGGGCTCTTTCTCTTCTGCTTACCACTCCGTCTTCCAAGAAGTTTTGTATTAAAGAAACGGAAGCAGTAATTAAGAACCTTTCAGCCAGGCATGTTGACATTACAGGCATGCCTGTAATTCTGGCACTAGGGAGGCTGAGGCAAGAGGACTGCTGTGAGCTCGAGGCCAGCCTGGCCTACAAAGTGAATTCAAGGCCAGCCAGAAGTACATAGTGAAACCCTGCTGCAACAAGACCAAGGGAAAAAAAAAAAAGAAAAGGAGAACGAACGAAACCCCCAAGCCACCCTACCCCCACCAAAAAACCTTTGAAAGCAGAACACATGAGGCCCAGATATGTTCACTGCTGTACAGATACCCTGCCAAACACTGAAGGAAGAAGTTAAACCAATTCCCTGTACATATTCACTTTCAGAAAATAAAAGCAAAGGGAAAACTCCTGAACTCCTTTTTGAGGTCAGAATTGCCCTAGTGCCATAACTAAAGGCATTACAGGAAAATACAGTTAAGCCAGCACACACCATGGGAGGCTGAGGCAGGGAGATTGTGAATTCAAGCCCAGACTGGGCCATTTATTGAAACCATACCTTAAAAAATATAGCTGGGTATATCTTGTAATGCCAACACCCAGGAAACTGATGCAGGAGGATCATCATGAGTTTGAGGCTAGCCTGGGTGAGTTCGAAGTGATCCTTAACTACGTGAAAACTTCCTGTTGCCAACAAAACAAAACAAACAAAAAACCCCACTCTGATGGACGTGTTTTCAAATTTTGTTTCATTTTTTCGTTTCTTTTTTTCTCATTGAAATAAAGTGGATTTGAAAAGAAAAAAGGCAAAATAAAATCAACTTTGAGAATCAACCAAAAAGATATAAATAAATGGGGAGTGGAAAAGGAGCTGAAAGGAGAGTTGGGGAATGGGGGAGAAAAACGAAACAAGTTATATCATGTATAGGTGCAAATTCTGCATGATGAACATGATCATTAGGTACATCCAAATAGACCAATAAAATCTGATCATACAGAAGTAGCCAGCAACCTATTTTCCAGCCCCCTTCTATCTCTCGCAAACAAAGAAATAAACACACACACAAGCAAAGACAAACAAACAAAAACAAACACCTCCAAAAATTTCCTGGAACTAATAAGCAGTTAGCACAAGATCGTAGGATACAAGGTTAATATTAAATGATTTTCTATATACCAGCACTGAACAAGTAGAATTTGAAATGAAATCACAACACTACTGAAAATAGCCCAGGTATAAATGAAACAGATATAAATCCAACAGTATGAATAAGATTTTTAAGGTAAAGGTATACAACTCTGTGGTAGTAAGCAAAGAACAAATAAATGGAGAAATATATCATGTTTTTGGACAAGAAGTCTCAATATTATCAACATGTCAGCTCCTCTCAACATGATGTATATTTTCTGGATTTTGACAAAATGATTTTAAAGTTTATTTGGAGATACAGAAGACCCAGAATAGCAGTATGTATTCTGAGGGAGAATAACAAAAGTGGAAGATGACACCTTCTGGCTTCAAGACTTACTATTAAAACTGGGAATGGTGGCACGTGCCTGTAATCCTGGCACTTGGGAGGCTGAGGTAGGAGGATTGCCATGAATTCAAGGCCAGCCTGGGGTACATAGTGAATTCAAGGCCAACCTGAACTACATAGTAAAACCCTGTCTCAACACCTACCTTCCCCTCTCCAAAAAAAAAAAAAAAAAGACCGTCAAGCTACTTAGGTCAGCATGGCACTGGGAAAGCCTGGAGACCAGATCAATGTACTCAGAAACAGACCCACATACATATATAAAGGGTCAGAAACAATACTTTGAACTTTGGGAAAACAGTCTGTAACAAATGGTGCTGGAACTGTATAATAACATCAAAAAGGAATCTAGAGATAGATGTTACCCCTCCAGAATGAATCACAAGTGTAAATGTCAAATGTGAACTAAAATTCCTAAAAGAACATAGGAAAAGATCTAGATGAATTTGGTTTCAGCGGTGATTTTTTTTAGATACAACATCAAAGGAACAATCTGTGAAAGAAAGACTTGAAGAACTGCACCTCTCAAGGCTAGGAAGTCATCCTCTGTGAGAGACACGCAAGAGAATGAGTATACGAGCCACAGACTGGGAGAAAAAGACATTTAAATAAAGACTGTACCCCAAATATATGAAGAAATCCTAACACTCAGAAACAAATCTGTGTGAGGTAGCACACATCTGTAGGTCCAGCTGCTTGGTAGGGTGAGGCTAGAGGATCACAAGTTTGAGGCCAATGTGTACAACTTAGTGACACCATCACCACGTTAAAAAAAAAAAAAAGAGGATGGAGATGTGGCTCAATGGTAGAACCCCGGCTTTGCTCATTACTACCAAACACAAAAATGATCAATCAACAAAACCCCTGAAAAATAAGAAAGTGAATAATCCAAGTAAAAACAGTCTGGGCTGGGAATATTGTTCAGTGGTAAAGCACTTGCCTAACAACACAAACCATGGATTTGATCCGCAGCACAAGAAAAATAATTGGGCCTATTATCTTAAACTCTATTTTCCTTTTCTCTCAGTGCGAGACAAATATCTGACACCCCAAGTTAAAGGAAAAAATGTTTATTTGGCTCATAGTTTGTGGAGGTTTCAGTCCATAATGAGCTGGTTCTAAGGCAGAATGGCTTGACAAGAAGAGAACAGCTCATGGCACCCACAAGGTAGCAAAAGCAACAAGAGACCACAGCATCTTTCTGCCCCTTTTATACCTACATAGGCTGGGATTAGTGAACTGATTTAGTAATCACATACCCTAATCTCAGCATCACACATTATAGATTCAGCAATGTCTGAAAAAGCCTTATGACTGCATAAGGCTTTGGGGGAACATCTAGACACAAACCATAAATTCCACTCTGGTTCCCCCAAAATGCACATACATTCTTTTATTTTAAAAAGGCAATTGGTCCATCTCTTAAGAGTTGCCAAAGTCCTAACAGTTACTGCTTAAAGGTCTAAGTACCAAATCTGTGAGATTTAAGGCAAGCTCTTACCTGTGAGTCAATGTACAAATGAAAAGAAAAACACTTCCAACATTCAATGGCACAAAATAAAATTACCATTCCAGAAGGTACAAATGGGGATACAAAGGAATAGGACCAAAGCTAGTTCAAAGTCTAGTGGGGCAGACATTAAGTCCTATGGTTCCATGGGCAGCATCCAAGGCAATCTGTGGCAAGATATGAGCTCCAAAGGCTTTGGATAACTCTGCCCCTATGGCTTCTCTCTGGGGCCGGCTCTGATCCCTATTTGCAGTTCTCCTTAGATGAACTTATTCCTGGATTCTCCAACTTTCTGTTGTGTCTCCATTGCACTGTTAGCTTCACACTCACAGCTTTACACACTGCCCTCTCAGAGGCACACTGCCTGGCCTCCCAGGCCTTCTTCTGAAATCTGGATGGAAGCCTCCCCAACCACATAACTCTTGCGTTTGCGTTCACCTAAAGTTAGCATCATGTGGTTGATGCCAAGCTCTGCCACCCTCTGAAGCAGTAGCCAGGCTTCCTTCTCTCCTGGCTGTAGAGGTTGGTGCCTACAAACCAAATCCCAAGGAACAACTTCCCTAGACTACTGCCATTCTGAACAAGGTGCACTGGGGCTCTCTTCTCAAAGCGAAGTCTTTCTTTTTTGCAATTTTGAAACTGCAAAGGGCAGAGTTGTTCTGCTTCTTTTTTAAAAATTAAGTTTATTAGTACATTTTACATACCTGTATATGATATAATTTGATTCTTTTTATTTCTGTTTTCCTACCTTCAACTCCCTTCCTCTCCTTGTTTAGAAAAGCTTTGTTTCTATTTTTTCCTTCTTTTTCATTTTCCCTTCCTTTCTTTTCCTTCCCCCTCCCCTTCTGATTTGAACATTTTCTTCCTATTTCACAATGTCTATTATACATTTTGGTCCTTATTTACACTTTGTTCTCACGTCAGAGAAACAATGTGCTATTTACGTATGTGTCCAATTTATTTCTCTTAAAGTAGGGACTCAAGGTACATTCATTTAGCTAGAAACAACTCAAGTTTATCCTTCTTTATGGCAGAGAGCACTCCATTGCATAAAAAACCATATCTTAATCCATTCATCAGTTGATGAGCATTGGGCTGTTTCCAAAATTTAGTTATTACAGACTGTGCCACTATAAAGATAAGTGTGCATGTATCACTGTGGTATGATATTTTTAATTCTTTAGGGAAAATACCAAGAAGGAGAATAACTTTGTTGAATGGAATCTCTAGTCTGCATTTTTTGAGGAATCTCCACACTGATTTCCACAGTAGTTACACCAGTCTACACTCCCACCAACAGTGGAGAAGGGTTCGTTTTTCTACTCAGCCCCACCAGCATTTGTTATTGGTTGATTTCTTGATAGTAGCCATTCTTTCTGGCTCAATTTCAGTAGTGTTTTAATTTGCATCTTTTGAATGAGTGTTGAACATTTTTTTCATACATTTATTTCCCATTTACATGTATGTCTTCATCTTGAGAAGTCTATTTTAGATGCTTTTTTTTTTTTTAAAGACAGAGTCTCACTGTGTAGTTCAGACTGGCCTTGAGTTCACTCTGTGGCCTAGATGGGCTTTGAAACTCATGGTGATTCTTATGCCTCAGTCTCCTGAGTGTTAGGATTATAGGTGTGAACCATGGATTAGGTTTTAAAATTTGAGGGCTCTGTTTTGTTTTTTAGTTCTTTATATATTCTAGGTAATAGTCCTTTGAGGAAGAGATGGTTAAAAATTTTTCCAATATTGTGGGTTGTCTGTTCACTCTGTTGGTAGTTTCTCTTGCTGTGCAAAAGCTTTTTAATCAGATGACATCCAACATAATTCTTTTTGATAGTTACGGTGTGATTGAGTTTTGGTCATAAAGCTTTTACCTAAACCAGTGTCTTTAACAGTTCTACGTAGTCTATTTCTCAGCAGATCTAATGTTCCTGTATTAATATTTAGATCTTTGATCCAGTTTGATTTTAATTTAGTGTATGGTGAAAATATGGTTCTTGTTTTAATTTTTGGTATGTGAAAGGCCAGTATTTCCAGCACCACTTATCCAAGATACTGGCTTTCTTGCAGTGAAGGTGTTTGGCTCCTTCATCAAAGGAAAGGTGACTAAATATGTTTGGAGTGGTTTTTGCATCTTCTAATCTGTTACATTGATCTTCAGGTCTGTTTTTTTGTCAGTACCATGCTGTTTTTAACACAGTAGCTTTGTAGTATAATTTCAAGTCAGGGATTGTGATGCCTCTTTCCTTGCCTTTGTTGTCCAGAATTGTTTTTTCTATTTTAGGTCTCTTCTGCTTTCAAATGAACTTTAGGATTGTTTTTTTCTAATTCTTTGAGCTATACTACTGGATGGTTTTTGTTTTTGTTTTTGTTTGTCTTTTTGAGACAGGGTCTGGCTATGCAGTTCAGGCTGGCCTTGAGCTCACTTCATAGCCCAGGCTGGTCTTGAACTCACAATGATCCTCCCATCTCAGCCTCCCAAGTGCGGGGATTACAGATGTGAGCCACCATGCCTGGTTTGTTGTTGTTTTTGAGACAGGGTCTTGCTGTGTAGTTTGGGCTGGCCTTGAACTCATGGCCAATCCTCCTCCCTTAGCCTCCTGAGTGCTGGGATTACAGGTATGCATTACCATCCCTGGTGAAATATGCTACTGGTATTTTGATCAAGACTTCGTTAAATCTGTATACCAATTTTGGAAGTATGGCCAGTCTCACTAGATTGACTCTTCCTACCAATGAGCAAGGGATACCTTCTCATTTTCTGGTATCCTCTTCAATCTCTTCAGAATATTGTAGTTTTTAATGTAGAGATCTTTTGCTTCCTTTGTTATTTCATTTTTGGGGTTGCTACTGTTTCCCTAATTTCTCTCTCAGTTTGTTATTCATATACAGGAAGGCTGTTAATTTTTTAGTGACTTTGGATCTATCTATGCTATTGAATTTGGTTATTAAATTTCAAAGTCTTTTGGTGGAATTTTTGAGGTCTTCTGTGGAGAATATGTCATCTTCAAATAATGATAATTTCACTGTTTGCTTTCTTCTTTTTATTTATTTTTCTTATATAATTGCAGTGGCTAATGTTTCCAGAACTGTACTGAATATAGTGACAGTGGACATTCTGGAATTTAGAGCAAAAGTTTTATGTTTTTCTCCTTTAGTATGATGTTGGTTGTTGGTCTATCATGGATGGCTTTTATCAGACAGATGAAAACCTTCTATTCCAATTTTATGTAGCAGTTTTTATTATGAATGGATGCTGGACTTTGTCAAATGCTTTTTCTGCATCTGTAGAGATGATCATAGTGTTTTTGTCCTTGGCTGTGTTAATATGTATTGATTTGCATATGTTGAATCATCCCTGCATCTCTGGAATGGATCCTACTTGGCATAGTGTATAATCTTGGTGATTTGCTGCATTGTTTGCCAGTATCTTATTGAGAATTTTTGCGTGTCTGTTCATGAGGAAGTTTGGGCCCTAGTTCTTTTTCTTGGTTGGGTCCTTCTCTGTTTTGATGTCAGGGTAATGCTCACTTCAGGAATAACTTTAATAGTATTGCCTCCCTTTCAATTTCATTAAAAAGTTTAAGAAGTAGCAGCATTAGGTCTTCTCTAAATTTTCTTACAGAATTCACTTGTGAACCTGTCAGGGCCTGGGCTTTTCTTTGTTGGTAGGTTTTAAATTATGACTTCAATTTCATTGACTGATACTGGTTTATTTAGAAATTTTATATCTTCTTGATTGATCTCTGGTAATTTGTATGTATCTAGGAATCTGTTCATTGCTTCTGGATTTCCATCTTATTAGAAATAGGTTCTCAAAGTAGGTATAGATAATCTCAAAGTAGGTATATAGGATCTGTTCACCATTTTCACTACTAATTGCATGGATGAGTCTCTTCTTTCCTTCTTTAAATAAGGTTTCCTCAGGGTTTGTCAATTTTATTTAATATTTCAAAGAATCAACTCCTAGAAATTGATTCATTTTGTTGTTGTTTTGGTCTCCATTGCATTAACTTCTTCTGTGATCTTTATAATTTTCTCACTCCTACAAGCTTTAGGCTTGACTTGCTCTTTTGTTTTGTTCAACATTGAGTTGTTTTCTGAGCTTATTCTGTTTCCCTGATAGGGGTATTCATCAATATAAATTTCACTCATAGGACTGCTTTCATTCTGTCCCATAAGTTCTGGTATGTTGTATTTGTATTTTCCTTTAATTGTAAAAAATGTTGAATTTTGTGTTTAATTTCATCTGTGATCCACTGGTTGTTGTCTTCTTGGTTACTTTTCTCTTGTTGTTGAGACAAAATACCTGATGCCCCAAATGAAGGATGGAAAAGTTTATTTCTTACAGATTTTGGAGGTTTAGTCTGTACTCAGCTGGTTCTGAGGCAGGGTGGTGTGGCTGAGTAGCAACCATTCATGGCAACTGCAAACAGAACAAAAAAGACGAAAGGAAAAATCATGCCTTTTTCCTTCCCTTATATTGTATGATGGCTCCACCCCTGGGCGGGTGCAGCACTCACACCACCAGTCCCAGTGCTAGACAATGAACTAATTACAAATGCTCTAGATTCAGCTGCCTCCATGACTGCATGAGGCTTGGGTGGCCACTTAGATACAAACCATATGAGTTGTTCAGGAGAGTGTTATTTAATTTCCATGTATTTATGAAGTTCTTATGGTTTCTTTTGCCACTGATTTTTAATTTCATTGCACTATGATTTGATAATATGCATGGGATAATTTCACTTCCTTTCCATTTGTTTTACACATTAGTATGTGGTCTTTTTTGGAGAACATTCCATGTGCAGCTTAGTAGAATGTGTTCTAAGTCTATCTAAGTCCATTTGTTCAAAATTTGGTTCAGTGCTAATATTTTATCATTGATTTTTTTTCAAATTGATCTATTTGTTACAGCAGGGTACTACAGTCCCCTAATACAATTGTATTAGTGTTTATTCAATTTTTCATATCTGTTAATATTTGTTTTATATAACTGGGTACACCAGTATTTGGTGCAGATATATTTATGATTGTTATCTCTTCCTATTGGATTATTCCTTTTACAAAGATGTAAGGGCCTTTGTCTATGATCAGTCTTGCCTTGAAAGCCACTTTGCAAATAGAATAGCTACTCCTGCTTTTCTCCAAACTTCTGTCACATGGAATATTGTTTTCCATCCTTTGACTTTCAGCCTATGAATTTCTTTTTGAATTAAATATGTTTCTTGTATGCAGAATATTGTTGGATATTGGTTCTTGATCCATTCTGCCAGTCTGTTTCATTTAATTGGTGAACTCAGACCATTAACATTGATAGTTGTAACTGACATATATTGACTTATCCTTGTCATGTTATTTCCCTGTTGTTGGTTTCCCTTTTTCCCTCACATTTGTTTGCTTTGCCTGATGGATTCATTCTGTTGGGCTTCATGGAGTTATAATCCTTGTTATCTCTTTCTAGAATATCTTTCAGATCATTTTGTCATGCTGATTTGGTGCTCATGAATTTCTTAAGGTCTTCTTTGTCATGGAAGCATCTTATCTATACATCAATTTTGAAAGATAATTTTGAGGGATACATCAATCTGGGTTGGAGATTGTTTTCTTTTAGGTCTTGAAATGTTTCACTCCAAGGTCTCCTGGATTTAAGGGTTTGTGTTGAGACGACTGCTATGATTCTGATTGGCTTTGCTTTATAGGTGGTCAGTTTCTTTTCTCTAACAGCTTTTAATATTATTGTATTTAATTTGTGGAGTTTTGACTAACGTGCCTTGGTGTAGATTTTTTTTTTTAATCATAGCTAATGATGTACTATATGCCTCACTTATCTGTGTGTCAAATTCCTTTTCCCTGCCAGAGAAGTTTACTGCCATTACTCCTATGAACAGATTTTTTATATCATTTGCACTATCTCCTTTTTATTGACTATGTAAATGTTACATTATTCTTCTTTGCATCATAAGTAGCTGCTGGATTGACTTTTAGTGGTCCCTTGCCATTTTCTTTTCTTTTTTTATTTAAAGAAAAAAAAAAGAAACAGAAAGAAGGTAGAAATAATACAAAATTTCAAAAGAAAATAAGGAAGAAGTCAAGATGGCCAATTAGTGAGCTACAAAATACAAAGCCTCCTGGGAGAAACAACTCATATGCCAGAATAAAACATCCTGGAGAGACCCAGACAGAGGGAGATGGATCCTCTTGACACAGGAAGAAATTAAAACATAAAAAAGCTCATCAAACACATTGGGACTACAACTGGAACAGCTAAAAATTACAGGACACAGCATTTTCACTGCAACCTGCCAAGTTTGCGCCGGTCTGAATTTGCACCAGCTCGAATCCGCACCAGCCGGCAAAAGCCACCCAAACTCATTCCCACCACCACTCACAAGAACCACAGCAGTGCTGAAGTCGGGGGTTGGTGAGCCCAATGGAGAGCAGAACCGGCAAAGGAACCTTCATTTATCCACGGTCAGTGCTGGGAATGAGACCCCCCCCCAGGGGAAGGGCTTGACCAAATGGGTGACATGTTGGAATTGAGCAGGAGGAGCCTGAACTGGGAGTGACAGTGACTTCAGTTGATTGCTCCCTCCCCAGAGCAGATTTGTGGAATTTGCTTGGACTGGGCCGCACCCCTGGCCAGGACCCAATGAGCCATCCCAAATCGATTCCCTGCGCCTAGCATGCACTAACTGGGAGAAGGCCCCTGAAGTTTGGCTGACCCGGTGGGGAGGGGCAGGCAGGAGAGGATGTAGGTCCCTCACTAGCATGCTTCAGAGGAACTGTGGCCAACAGGGAAGGGGGCTGGGACCTGCACTGTAAACTGTGTGGAGGAAGCCAGGACCATGACAGGAGAGAGAGGCAAGAGGAGGCCCCCAGCCCAGAACCCTGAGAGCACTGATCCAGGAGAGGGAAAAACAAGGGAGACTGAGGGTGGCAAACACACAACATCAGACATGGCTTCAATGGACATTAAGAGATCTCTTCGGGACCCGTAGATGAGCTCAAAACTGAAATATTAAATCAGGTAAAGCAAGATATGAATAGAGTAATAAAAGAAATGCTCTCAGGAAGCATCTCTCAGGAAGACACATATGGAAGAAGGGAGGAACACAAAGAAGGAGAGAAACATTTGATAAAGAATATAAAGAAAATATAGAATATATGAAGCAGATTCAAAGAGACTACCAGGAAATTAAAAACTTCATTGAAAGCTGGCAAAACTCCTTAAAAGAAACTAAGGATAGACTATCAGAACTTGAAGACAAGTTTGCAATGTGTGATCATGAAAGAAAAGATCTCTTAAAAATAAGGAAATAGGCAGTAACAATACAAAGGCTAGAAGATGACAAGAGAATCTACAATTTAAGAATAAGAAATGTGAGCAAAGAAGCAGGAATAAAAGCAGGCAAGTTACAAAGTCTATTCATGGAAATAATTAAGGAAAACTTCATGGGAAAAGAAAATGATATTTGGTTATGTGAGGCATACAGAACTCCAGTCACCTACAACCAAAACAGATCTACACCCAGACATATAATAATCAAGATACCAGAAATTCAATATAAAAACATAATATTAAAAGCTGTCAGAGAAAAACAGATTACCTATAAAAGTAAGCCCATCAGAATCATGGCTAACTTCTTGACACAGACCATCAGATCAAGAAGAGCTTGGAGTGAAGTATTCCAAGCCCTGAAAGAAAATAACCTCCAGCCCAGATTTATGTATCCTGCAAAACTGTGACTAGAAATTAATGGAGAAACAAGATGTTTCCATGACAAAAAGGAACTGGGTTGAGTTTGTGGCCACCAATCCAACCCTACAGAGAATACTGAAGGACATTCTAGAGAGAGAAAAAAACCCCCAGGATTTTAGGAACAGTGGCAGAAAGGCCTCAATGAGTGGGGCAGGCAGTAGAATGAAGGAGAAAACTAGACAAAGGCAGAAAAATAGCATAGCAGAAATGAGGCAGAGAAAGATGACTAGAACCTCTAACATAGATGGCCTTGATATATGCTATATTGTTAATAGTGCACCAGGATTTAAAACCCATATTACTCACACCACTCTGCTGAGATATATTATAATCTGTTCCAGTCTTTCTACCTGTACTAGATTTGAGGGCACAGACAGCAATTCTGAAAATAACAGGATATAGTATGGTAATCATCCTTAATTTCCTATTAACTTAATCTGAAGTTCTGTAAAACCTACACTGTTTTACCATGACTGATCGTAATCAAATCTGGTTTGTTAGATTGCTGTTTTGTATTGATAGATTTTATTCAAAGCTGTTATGATTGATAGTATCAAGTCTGAGAGTATAGGCAACTGCACTTAAGATGACAAGATTCACTAGAATATCCACCCTGGTTTGATTATTACCTGCCTTTGAAGTTTTATACTGTCTACAATGTTTTATTTTTACTAATATTGTTATGTACTGCTATATTCAATTATACTGCCACATTCAATTATGCCTGATGATATAGACAATTCTATTGAAGATAATAAGAAACAACACAGTAATCACTGTAGATCATCTTGTACTGTAGTCTTATATGACTTTTTGGTTTCATGTTTTTATAGGAATTTGTTTTGTTTTGTCTTTCTATGTTTTGTTTTTTCCTCTAATACAGAAAGGATAGAAATACATGTAAAGACTCGTGCATGCATAGCTGTTTGCACTCTATTTGAATGTCTACTTTGTATGCTTTAATTTTGTTACTTGAACAACTATTTTAAGAGGACAATATGTAGTTTATCAACTAGTGATTTCTTATTGTTTATCCTTTTTTTTGAAGTTCTGTATTATCTCTACCCTTTACATGCTTTTGTTTCTCTTTAAATAAAAAAAAACAGTAAGAAATCACTAGTTGACAATTACATATTTTCCTCCTAGAAGTAGTTGTTCAAGTTACAAAAGTAAAGCATACAAAGTAGACATTTAAACAGTGAGACTGCAATCAGTTCTGTTCATCTATCCAACAAAAACTTAGTATTATGGTCATCAATCCTACATACTCAAACATACACAGTTATATCCTTTAGAATACTTTCCTCTCTCTTTTTTTACAATAACTATAATTAATTCTCATAAACTGTTTAGAAGTTCTACACATGTATATGTCTCTACATGCATACCTAGCCTTTCTGTATTAGAGGGAAAACCAAACCAAAACAAGTCAACAATACAAATTTCTAGAGAAACACAAAATGAGAAGGATATATAAAACCACAATACTAGGTGATCTATGGTAGTCACAATGATATCTCCTGTTATTTTCAATAAAATTGTCTATATTGTCAGGCATAGTATAATTAAACTTAGCAGTACATAGCACTATTAATAAAAACCAAACATTGGAGACATTATAGGACTTCAAAGGCAGTTAATAATCAAACCAGAATGGGTATCCTGTTGAATCCTGCCATCCCCAGAGTAGTTGCCTCTACTCCCAGACTTGATACCCTCAAGCATACCAGATTCAAATAAAATCAGTCAAGACAAAACAGCAATATAGCCAATCTTCTCTGCTTCATCTCTGCTGTGCTATTTTTCTGTCATTGTTGTTTATTTTTCTCCTTCATTCCACTGTCTGCCCCTTTCATTGAGGCCTTTCTGCTATTGTTTCTGGAATCCTGGTGATTTTGTTCTCTCTCTCTAGAATGTCCTTCAGTATTCTTTGCAGGGTTGGATTGGTGGTCACTAACTCCCCCAGTCATGGAAATATCTTGTCTCATCATTAATTTTGAGAGACAGTTTTACAGAGTGCATCAATCTGGGTTGGAGGTTATTTTGTTTCAGGGCTTGCAATATTTCGCTCCAAGCTCTTCTTGATTTGATAGTTTGCATTGAGAAGTCTACTGTGATTTTGATGAGTTTTCCTTTATAGGTAATCTGTTTCTTTTCTCTGACCACTTTTAATATTCTGTTCTTGTGATGGATTTCTGGGATCCTGACTATTATATGTCTGGGTGTAGATCTGTTTTGGTTGTAGCTGGCTGGAGTTCTGTATGCCTCATATATCTGAACATCACTTCCTATGCTTGGGAAGTTTTCCTTAATTATTTCTTTGAATAGCCTTTTATTTCATTTGTATTTGTCTCTGCTTCTTTGTTCACATTTTTTATTCTTAAGTTATAAATCCTCTTGTCGTCTTACTGTGTTGTATCATTACTTCCTGGTTCCTTGTTATTTTTAAGAGCTCCTTCCTTTTGCAATCATACATTGCAAATCTATCTTCAAGTTTTGAAAGTCTGTCTTTAGTTTCTTTTAAGAAGTTTTACCAGGTTTCAATGGAGTTTTTAATTTCCTGATATTCTCTTTGGATCTGTCATGTATTCTAGATTTTGTTTATATTCTTTATCAAAGGCTTCTCTCCTTTCTCTGGGTTCCTCCATTCTTTCATTTGTGTCTTCTTGAGGAATACTCAGTGTTTCTTTTCTTAATCTTCTTATATCTTGCTTCACCTGAGTTAGAATTTCAGATTGAAATTCGTAGATGAGGTCACGGAAGTATTTCTTTGTTTCTGATTAGGCTGTGTCTGATGTTGCATGTTTGCTGCCCTCAATCTCTTCTGTATTTACCTCTCCTGGGTTTATTTTCCCTGGGTTGGTGGTTGGAGGCATTTTGTTGTTTCTCTGTCTTGTCATGTTTCTGGTTTCTTTCAGACGGGTGAATGGTGGAGGTCTCCAGACCTTTACGTATTGCTAATATTCCCTTTGCAGCTTACTGCCTAGGGCAGTGCTGCCCTCTCCTCTTTGGTGTTGATCTGTGAGGTGCATGCAGGGGCAATGTGTGCCTGCCCCTCCCATTTAACCAGTCAACCAGTGAGTGTCTTCAGCACATTAGTCTGTGCCCTGAGGATGTCACATGTTTGGGACAGCTTTGTCCCTGGCTATTGGGTCCCGACAAAGGGCATGGCCCAGCCCAAGCAGATCCCACCAATCCACTTTGGGCCAGGAGCTGCCGGCTGAAGCCGCCTCAGCTGTTGATTCAAGCCTGTCTTATCCAAATCCAAATATGTCATCTCACTCTGGGGAATCCAGTTCCCAGCACTCACCAAAGTCTGTGCAGCTCGGCTCGCGATCTCCGGTTCCTTTTGCAGCACCTCCTCCCGCCAAGTCTCGAGCTCACCAACCCCTGCTCTCGGCAGGGCGGCAACCCCAGCTCGATCTTGAGTTGCCTGACTCTAAGATGCACCCAGCACAGCTACTGGAGCATGCCCAGCTCCAGCTTTCCATCCATGTGTCTTCTTTTTTTATTTTATTTTATTTTTTCTTTTTCCTCAGTTTCTTCCTGGGTTGCGAGAATTCCTCTCCTTTCATCTGGTCTTCTCCATGGTGTCAGATTGTAGCATCTGAGTTGTTTTTCAAAGAGAGGTTCTCTATTGTGCTACCTATCAATTGGCCATCTTGGATCCAATCCCTAGTTCCTTGCTATTTTTAAGGAATCTTTCATGACTGCTAACTGCTAACCTGTCTTCTACATCTGATATTCTGTCTTCACATTGACTCATTCTGCTGCATATACTTTGAATGGAATCTTGAATCTCCTGTATCTGTTTGTATCTGTTTCATGGATTCTATTTCTTTCCTATGTTTTACATTCATTGTTTCTATCATTTTCCCAATCTATTATATTTTTTTTGCTAACCATGTTTTTCATTGTGGTCACCATCTTTATAGTGATGTGAGAAATTATTTCTGATCTGACTGCTTTTTAGAGCTTCATTCCTTTGCTTTGCTCCTTCCAGTGTTACCACTTCAGAGAGTCCAAGTGGGTGTCTTTTGGATTTTTCCACCTCATTGTCCCCTGACATTGCCTTTAGTGAGCTGTAAGTCTGGGGTTGCATCTTGTTTAAATGTGTTCTCATTTTCCTTTCCCTTTCTCTCTCTCTCTTTCTTTCTTTCTTTCTTTCTTTCTTTCTTTCTTTCTTTCTTTCTTTCTTTCTTTCTTTCTTCTTTCTGTTTAATGCCTAAATTGATGCTTATAAATTCCCTATAGTGAGTAGCTTTATTGCTAGTATCTACAACCATTAGGAAATGACTATTTGTTAGAGGTGTCTTCCAGGGTAGCGGCTTTTAGGCTTCAGTCTGTTGCAGGATCTTAGTTCTTCACTTTACTGGGGAATATAAGTTGCTGCTTACTTGGCTTACCCCCAGGTCTGTGGTATGCCAGGGTTATAGTATTGTTTATAGCCCCCAGGCAATCTCAATCTTGATATACCAGGAAGAACAACTGGTTGGAATAATTATGTCACTTTGGCTAAAGTGGTAGACTCAGGAAGAACAATATCATCAAATGTAGCTTAGAAAATGACAAACAGATAACTATTAATTTGCCACTTTTGACCATATGAAGTAGATTTGTGGTTATATAACAAAATCTAAAACAAGTCAAAAAATTGTATATAATTAATTGGCCCCCTATATGGCAATTTTATCATCAGGGGAGAAAATTTAAAAGGGGTTAGGGGAAAAAATGCAGAACTAGAAGAGGAAGAGATTAGCAAGGCTGGAGGACAAGGGAAGATTGCACAAACTTTAGGAAGCTGGAATGAAGACAGAAGGGAAAAGAAAGAAGAAATAAAAACAAGAACTGAACAACAGCAAAACTAGAAGCCATGCTCACACTTCTATTAAAAGAACAAATGGGCCGGGGTTTAGCTCAGCAGTGTAAGTGCCTGCTTGGCAAATGTGAGGTCATGAGTTCAGTCCCTGGTACCAAAAAGCAAACAAACAAATAAATAAAATAACAAACAATGAAGAAAAAACAAAGAAAACAAACAGAAAGTAGAGAGAATAAAGGAAGATAAAATGTCTACTTCAAGGTGTGTCTCTCTGTCACTGGTGGGCAATATGGGCCGACAGAGTCCCGAACTCTGTTGATTAATCCCAGCAAGCTTGCACCTTCAGTTCTACTGAAGTTCAGGCTGGTTTCTGATGTGAGGCTGCAGCCAGACCCATTCAGCCTGCAACAGTCTGAGTGCCCTCTCCAGCCCAGACTCAGCTGGGAGCTGCCGGATGGAGCCGCTAGTTGCTCTAAGTTCTGCGCTCAGTTGGGCCCTGTCCACGCTGACTCCTGGCCAGTTGTCCTGTCCTGCAGGATGCCTGAAACTGAATAACTTGCCAGCCACTGCAGTCTACTGTGTCCACTGCTCCATTCCACTGGTGTGTTTCTGTCTGGAAGCCTGTGGGCTTGACAGTACTTATCATCACCTGCTGGTTCAGTTTTCTCCTCACAAGCAGTGAGTCTGGGATCAGGGAAAAAGCACTGCCTGCCATTTCCTCCTTCACTAAAGTGTGTCTCTTACCTGTCCCTGTGGGCTTCAGTTCTAGCTTCACATCCTTTTGCAGTTGGCGGGACCCACTTCCCTGCTTCTTTTCCTGCTCACATGGCTACATTTTAATCTGGATGGCAGATCTCAGAAAGACTTTCTGCTGCTCACCGCTCTGCTATATTCCTGGAAGTCCCTTCCTTCTGCTTGTGTGTTTTATTTTTGAGACAGGATTTTGCTATGTAGTCCAGGCTGGCCTTGAACTCACTATTTAGTCCAGGCTGTCCTGGAACAAGGACTTGAATTCAGGACTTTGTGCTTGTCAGAGGTGCTTAAACCTCTGACTATAACCTTGGCCCATCTCCTCAAATTTTTGACAATCCTCCTGCCTCAGCTTCCTGAGTGCTAGGCTACCATGCCCCGCGTCCTCTGTGTTCAGCCTTTTGCTATGGAGCACTGCACAGCTAGTGTGCATCCTTTAGACACCATACAAGGGTAACCCCTGAGAGTAAAGCTGGATGAAGTCCAAGTTAGTGACATGTGCCACCATGACCAGTTGCAGTGACTTCTCCAGCTGCCTGTGGCCTTGTGAAGGCCCAGTCACCATTCCTATGATTACAGAACTGAGTTTCAGAGAGGTGAAGGAGCTTCTCTGAGAATACACAGTTAAACAGTTCTTTCCTCAGTAATACACACGCTCCAAAATTCATCAGGGACAGGACATTATCGGGACTGGGTTTGGCTGCCTCTGGTAGGAAAACTGAAAATAACTGTAGTTTACAAAGTTCTAGTTTCTTACATAAAAAAGTAGCAAACTGCAGAGCAGTTCAGAATTGGTATGGAAGCTGTCAAAGACAACAGTGACTCTCTGTGCCCTACTATAGTCTCCAGGGGTATGGCAGGACCCTCACTGCTGCAGGTGGGTGCTTGGTCCCTAACATCACACCTGCACACCAGATAGTGGAGTGGAGGGAGAGATGGAGGCAGGAGCATAAATATGTTTATACAGGGAATGAGGATGTGTCTGCCTGGTATGCACAAGGTCTTGAGCTCAAGTCCCAGCACACACACACACACACACACACACACACACACACATACACCTATTTCCATAACATTTTCTTCCTGAAGCCACACAACGCAACTGTGTGCATTTTGCTTCGTTCCATGGCCACGGCTAGTCTCTATTCCCTACAGTCAAAGACTGAGCTAACATTTGGGAGTTCAAATGTAAGGTCGGAGGGATGAGCACATGCTGAGCTCTGCTTCTGTGCTACAGTTACACAGGAAGAAGTGAATTTACTTTTCTCTGCAGGCCACTGCTGTTAACTTCTTTTTCTTTTTTCCCAGTACGGGGAATTGAATCCAGGGCGCTACATCCCCAGCCATTTTTCACTTGAATTTTGAAAGAGGATCTTGCTAGATTGCTAAATTGCTCAGAGTACTAACATAGGTTTGCACCTGCACAACCAGATGTCATTTCTAGACTATTTGCCCAAGGCTTTTCCACTCCGCTGAGAGTCACAATGACTTGCCTGCACCAACCCTGACAACCTGCCATGCTGACTCCTCTCCTGTGATTCTGCCAGAAGTCAGTTGATGGAATGTCATGGCCCCTGTTTCCAAGTGAGCTTCAAGTGCAGTTTAGAGATAAACCAGAGCAGTGCTGCGTGCCTGTAATCCCAGCACTGGGGAGGATGAGGCAGGAGGATCACTATGAGTCTGAGGCCAGCCTGAGCAAAAAATCAACCAACCAACAACAAAGAATGGAGCTGAGCCTTTTGTGGCATAGGACAATCTGGGATTTGTTTCCCAAATTTGGGACATGGCCAAGATGGCACCAGGTGCCAGCAGTGAGCACACTGCCCCATGTCCTGCCTTCAAGGAGCAGCATCAGCTTGCTACTGCTGTGCCAGTCTGCAGCTCCTCTCCTGCCCCCTCATAGGTCCTTCGGCTCGGGGCACTTGGCGGGTGACAGTGCCTGCCTAGAATCGAAGGATACTGTTTTGGTTTCATTATGCTTGTATTGATGGGGTCTTTCTACTGATGGCAAACGGTGCTGGTCTCCTTTTCTTTCAAAGTGATCTAAATTCACCGCAGTTTAAAAGTGAGTCTATTCAAGACACAAGGGCTTACTCTTGAATACAAATCCTACCACTTACTGCTGTATCTGTGTGACCCTGGATAAGACGCTGAATACTTTTCTGGGGACCTCAGTTTCCTCACCTGTAAGATAAGGGCAATATCTTTCCTACTTCATACATTTTTATGGGATTAAATGAGATAATGGCTCAGAAGCTTGGCCCTCTGGCACATGGTTAAGCACTCAATAGTATTTTTTACAAAATTTTATCTCAGAGCCAGGTGTAGTAGTTCACACCTATATTTCTAGCACTCCAGAGGCTGAGGCAGGAGGATCATGTGTTCCAACCAGCCTGGGCTACATACTGAGTTCAAGGCCATTTTGAACTACATAGCAAGACCCTATCTAAAAACACCCCCCCAAAAAACAGTATCATATTACTCATATTACATTATTATTGTTGTATTTCCAAGGCTAGTACCCAGGACCTTGTGCATGCTAGGCAAGGACTGTACCACAAGGACTACACCCCAGGCTCAATATTTTCTTTATTGAGACAGTCTTGCTATGTAGTCCAAGTTGGTCTCAAATTCACCATCCTCCTGCCTCAGCCTCCTAAGTGCTGGGATCACATGTGTGCACTCCCACACCCAGCCTGTTCACATCATTCATCTTAATTTTGTCATATTACCTGTCTGCTAGGAGCAGGACAAGTTGGGGAGCTGGATGCCTGGCCCCTAGCACAGTGGTTGAGGACTGGTATAATCAAATGCCTGGAGACCTTCAAGCCAGGGTGAAGGCCTAACCAAAGCTGGGGCAGAGAGAATAGAAAGTGAGCCTCAGATCTCAGTGCGGTTGTGGAGGGCAGGGCTGCCTGCGGTAGCTGGGAGTCACGCAGCTGCAGTGCAGAACACTGGAGCGGTTTCCACAGAGACGTGGGTGCTCCAGGAAGGGGTAAAGCACACTGGCGGGAGAGGGGCCGCGCTGGTGCTCAGGGGAAGGCAGACGGAGAGGAGATGGCTGAAAAGTATGGGTTCCTCCTGTCCACTTTCTGCCCTACACGCTCTGGTCAGAGGCTCACGGTCTGGCAGTGGGGGGGCAGGAGCGTCCAGAGAACCCAGGGGACCTGAGAGGAGGTGCTGGGAGTATTGTGCGGCCCTCCTCTCTCCCTGCTCCGACCTGCTGCCTCCTGCTGGGCTCCCCTGCTCTTCTGCAGTTTCCAGGCCTGACCAAAGATGTGTGTAGCAAGGGGCGGGCTAAGCCGCCTCCTCTTCCCACCCAACGCAGGAGAGCTGGTTGGGGCTGTAGTCCCAGGAGTTAAACTCTCACGAATGCCTGAAGGCCCTAGATTTACATCGCCAGCTCAGGTCGTTCCCAAGCTCCTCTGTTCGGGTGCCCAGCAAAGCATCTTCAGACTTCATTTTCAGTGCACTCAGCTGCTTTCAGTTGCAGGTCCTTTGCATTTTCCTGTCCTGAAGCTTGGCTCCCAGTCCTTAGGGCTGGGAGGAGGCGAGCCAGGCAGAAGAGAGAGAGCTGCACGGGGCGGGAGGAGCTGCGGAGCGGGGCATGGAATGCAACTGCCTGCTGGGGCCCAGAAGGGCCACACCAGACCTGCAGCATACTGACCACTACTTAGGAAACTGAGGTCCCCAGAAAAGTATTCAGCGTCTTATCCAGGGTCACACAGATACAGCAGTAAGTGGTAGGATCTGTATTCAAGAGTAGGCCCTTGTGTCTTGAATAGACTCACTTTTAAACTACGATGAATTTAGATCACTTTGAAAGAAAAAGAGACCAGCATCATTTGCCATCAGTAGAAAGACCCCATCAATACAAGCATAATGAAACCAAAACAGTATCCTTCGATTCTAGGCAGGCACTGTCACCTGCCAAGTGCCCCGAGCCGAAGGACCTATGAGGGGGCAGGAGAGGAGCTGCAGACTGGCACAGCAGTAGTAACTGTTGGCTACTGATTTGGGGGGGGGGGCGCTGGAGATTGAATAAGGGCTTTATGTATACCATGCCCACCTTCTGCCACTGTCCCATCCTCAGCCCTGTCACTGCATCCACAACCCAGGTGAATCCCTTGTGGGCCCTGCACGCGGTCAAGGCCCTATAGCTGCAAAGGCCTGTGGAACTTTGGGTCTCAGATCCCTTACCCAGAGGCTGGAGGGCATGAAGGACACAGCCAGCCACTGGGGAGCAGCAGCTCTGCAGACCTCTAGCCTCCCATGGTGACTCTTGGCCCTGTTTGGTCCCTTTGGGAGCCAATTGCTGTAACTAGGGAAAGGCGCCGAGCCCGACCATCATGGTGGCCCAGACCCTCCAGGAGCCCGGCCAGGGAGCTCAAGGTCCTGAGGGTGGGTGCTAATGGGCCACACCCGTTCTTCCTCTGCCTGTCTTTGCCTCTCCTTCCTCGCTGGGAGCCAACTCTCCCGTGTCCCCTTACTTGGATAGTCATTTTATGGCTCTGACGGGTGGGCCACAGCTAACGTTTGCCCTAGGCTTTCGGCTGAGCCTTGTCTTTGTCAGCCCCTGAAGTCTGCACCAACGGATGGCCTGCAGGGTGAGACGTGAAGAGGAGGGAACCCCGCACACTGCCAGGTCCAGAAGCCGCCCAGCCTGGGGGCTGCAGTGCTGTGGCTGCCTCTGCAGGCCCGCGCACAGCACTGTGGGCACCGCTCCAGAGAGGAGGGCGCGCAAGCTGGGAGGGTCCAGGGCCCACAGCTAAGTGATCTCCAGCTGGGGAGGAAAGGGAAAGGGTGCCCGACCAGCAGTTGTTGAGGGGAAGCCAAAACAAAACACCCTCTCCAAAAATCAATCAATCAATCAAACAGTGAGTGGTGAGGGTGGGTGGTGAGGCAAAGAATTAGGCAGGACTGGGAGGTCTGAGGGAGCTGGTCCTAGTGCATCAGTTTCCCGTATTTCCACGAAGGCGGTGGAGGTGACTGGTGGAGGGTTCCAGAAGGTTTCCGCACCCCAGCAGGAGGCTTGGCGCAGAACCTCGGGTCGCGCTGCCCCAGGACCTGCCGGGCACTTCACCCTGGAGTAACGACCCTTCCCTTCTCTCTTCCTTCCCGGCTCTGCGGCCGCCTGGCGCAGCCCTGTGCCTGGTCCTGGGCTGCATGATCTTCCCCGACGGCTGGGACGCCGAGACCATCCGGGACATGTGTGGGGCCAAGACCGGGAAGTACTCCCTGGGGGACTGTTCGGTGCGCTGGGCGTACATCCTGGCCATCATCGGCATCCTCAACGCCCTCATCCTCTCCTTCCTCGCCTTCGTCCTGGGCAACCGGCAAACAGACCTTCTGCAGGAGGACCTGAAGCAGAACAAAGGCGAGTGCGGGACGGGCAGGCCGGGCCGTGGGCCAGCGCCGAGGAAGGGGGCCCCCCAGCCCGGGAGGTGTCCCGAGGAAGGGAGAACCCCAGCCCGGGAGGTGCCCCGAGGAAGGGGACCCCCCAGCCCGGGAGGTGCCCCGAGGAAGGGAGAACCCCAGCCCGGGAGGTGCCCCGAGGAAGGGGGCCCCCCAGCCCGGGAGGTG